>QRFJ01003533.1:145080-205194 GCA_006176705.1 Cocos nucifera
ATATGTTTTGCTTTTATATACTTATTTTTAATTGTACAAATGCTTGCTTTGACTTAACTGCATTTGCCCTAGCTTAGGTTTCCTCTAGATTCAATTTAAGGATCAAAATCCTTACCTCAGATATGTTATGCACTGCTACCTTCAAAAACAATTTCCTTTTCTCTTTGTTCTAGCAACCTTTCTTTCTCAAATAAATTCCTCCCTAAACATCCTTTGCTAGCCTGGATTCTTCTTGATTTTTGACTAAGAAAAGCACTTCTTCTCATGCTCTTTTTCTCTCCAGCTTTTTCGCTTTTGCTAAAGAACTAAAACACTAATAAAGACAATCGATAGTTATGCTGTTGGGAAGGAATTATTTAAGAAAATCACTTACTAGGTGTCTAATCCCCAAAAAGCTAGCAAGGAGCTTACTTCTTAAAAGTGTTTTCTTACATTAAAAATTATCCAACTAACCCTCCTTAAATTATTTTAAAATTTTTATTTGAAAGCTCTCAGCTAAAAACTTGCTCCTAGAATTTTTTGCAAATCGAGACATCTCACTGTTGGGCCGAGACGTCTCATTCTATTCGAGACCTCTTGATTACTGGTCGAGACGTCTCGCTCTCAAGAAGATAGAAACCTATTTCTATCGCCTAAAACTTGAGACATCTCAAGTTTTGGCCGAGACATCTCGAACTCTGGAGTTTCAAAAATTTTATTGTGGTATGCTGCTCACAGCTTTACCCAATACTGTTCTTATTTATATATTTTTTTAAGTTAATATTCTTACATTAATTTTAAAATATAAATATAAATAAGAGAATACCTCCTATTTGGAATCAATAAAAAATATCAAAAAAAATCAAAATTTTTAAGAATAAGATACCAAAATTTAGATTCTAATTCAAATTTTTCAAAATTCAAAACTTTTAAAACTTGCCTCCTTCGAAATGAATAGATTAAAGGGTCTAAAAATTTATTAAAAATCACTCTACAACTAACCAACACCTAAGAGTCAATTATCATCAATTTTTATTTCAAGAATATACATATTTTATATAGCCCCCTTTATAGATGTTAATTTTCAGACTTAGAAAATTTTCAGGACTCGTAATACCAGATAGTCACCATTTATCTTCAACTAGTCTCAACAAAATTTGGCAAGATAAACTTAATTCAAAATAGTTTATAATTGAAATTAAGTAGCTCAAATATACCATAAATAAGTTACTATGCATACATACATGAACACGAACCTTAAATCTATTATTTTGCATGTTCGGGATGTTATAAATAGTCATGTCATTTAGCTTCTTTTCAAGATTTTCTGCAACCACATCAAGCTCTTCTTCTCTTATTTTAAGAGAGTTAGTTTTATCAAAAATAACATGCACCAACTCTTCTACAACCAATATTTTTTTATTAAAAACTCTATATACCCTACTATGAGATGAATAATCTAGAAAAATACCTTCATCTAATTTTGCATCAAATTTTTCTAGTTTATCTTTACCATTTATTAAAATGAAATACCTACATCCAAAAACTTTAAAATATAAAATATTAGATTTCTTTTTCTTTATAAAGTTTAAATAAAGTTTTTTTTAATATTGCTCTTATTAAAGCTCTATTTAGCACATAGCATGTGGTGTTAATAGCTTTTGCCCAAAATTATTTTGGAAGGTTGCTTTCACAAAGCATGATCCATGCCATTTTAATTAATATCCTATTCTACCACCCCATTTTGTTGAGATATCCTATGTGTAAAAAAATTATAATTAATTCTATTTTTAGAATAAAAATTTTTAAACTTATAATTTTTTAAATTTGGTACCATGATTACTTCTTATTTTCAAAATACTACACTCTTTTTCACTAGTTATTTTGTTAAATAAATCAATAAACATATCAAAGGCTTCATGTTTATGTACTAAGAATAATATCCAAGTGAATCTAAAGTAGTCATCAATTATAACAAATCAAAATTTTTTTCCTCTAAGACTAATGGTTAAGATAGGTCCAAACAAATACATATGAAGTAATTCTAGTGGCCTAGTTGTTGAAATAATATTCTTGGATTTAAAAGAAGATTTAGTTTGTTTGCCAAGTTGACATGCTTTGCAAATTTTTTTGTTTTTAAAGTTTATCTTAAGTAAATCTTTTACTAAATCAAATTTAATTAATCTTGCTAATGAGTCCATACTTACATGACCTAGTCTATTATGCTAAATCCAACTAGAGTCATTTACTTTAGCATTTATAGCAACAAGATATTCAATATTTTCATTTTTAAGTTCATCAAGATCAATAATATAAACATTATCATGTCTTTTTTCTATGAATTTAATGCTATTATCAAATGAACTAGTTGCAATGCAATGAGAAGATTTAAATAAGATATTAAAATCTTTTTCACAAAGTTGACTTATGCTAAGCAAGTTATGCATTAAACCTTCAATATACAATATATTTTCTATACTAGTAGGAGGGTGTTATCAAGATATTATCGAGATCAATGATTTTTTCTTTATCGTTATCTCCAAATGTCACTACACCTTCATCTTTAGCTTAAAGAGAGATAAATTATGATTTATCTTCTATCATATACCTCGAGCATCTGCTATCAAGATACCATCTTCTTTTAGCTCTTATAGATGCCAAGCACATCTACACAAGCAATCAAGTAGATTTAGGTATGCAAGCTAACTTGGATCCTTGGAGGTTAGGATAAATAGTTTCTTTTGGAACCTAAATTTATTTTATCTTTGATTTATTTGAATTAAGAATTTTACTTGCATTAATGGTTTTGTGTTCTATAAATTTATATCCAATCTTATTACATTTATATTAAGTAATGTTCCTACCATGATTTTGAGATTTTGTGAATGCATTCTTTAAAAATTTTATTTGTTTTCTTAGTGGATTATATCCTACACTGGTCTTATCAAAAATTATCTTTTGATTTTCGAATCAATATCTGCAAAGTTTAAAAACTTAGTGTAAATTTATTTACTGTAGATTTCAATTTATTCACTTCTTCTTGTAAGGATTCATTCTTTTCATTTGATTGATCTAACTTAGTTTGTAATTCCTTCATATCTTTCTCTATTTTGGCATTATCTTTACTTAAAGATTGATTTTTTTTCTTAAGTTCTTTGTTCTTATGAGATAACTTCTTAAAACCATAAAGTAAATCATTGAAAACATCATACAATTCCTCAAATGTAAATTTAGAAATTAAGTCATCATTGTTTACCTCATCCTCTAAAGCCATAAGGCAAAGACTTGCTTTTTCTTCTCTTTGAAACTCTTCCTCATTTGAAGAGGAACCCTCATCATTGCTCCATATTATTTTTAGTGCTTTTTTCCTTGGCTTCTTAGAGCTTTTCTTTAATAATGAGCAATCAATTCGGAAATGCCTAGGCTTCTTATACTCATAGCATATAAGTTGTTCTTTCTCTCTTTCTTTCTCTTTGTTCTTGTTACCTTCTCCCTTGTATACCTTCTCTTTGGTTCAAACTTCTTTCTTCTCCTCATAAATTTATTGAACTTTCTAGCTATCATTGCCATTTCTTCATCATCCTCCGAGTCTTCCTCGGAGTCACTATCTCCTCATGGATGGCAACAACTTTAAGGGCAATACTTTTCTTTTTCTTCACTTCTTCTTCTTTCCCTTGGTTCATGTTCAAATATGAGTGATCCGATGAGCTCTTCCAATGCAAGATTATTTAGGTCCTTCATCTCTTGAATAGCAGTCACCTTTGGCTTTCAATTCTTTGATAAAAATTTAAGAATTTTTTGCACAATATCACTGTTAGTATAGTCTTTTCTGAGACTCTTTAAATCATTCAAAATATTGGTAAATTGTATAAACATTTCAGGGATAATTTCTTGTGGTTCTATTTTAAATAGCTTATATTTGTGTACCTATATATTTATCTTTATTTTCTTGACTTAATTAATACCCTTATGGATGACTTCAAGTCTATTCCAAATCTCTTTGATGGATAAATATGTTGATATTCTATTAAATTCATTAGTGTCCAAAGCACAATATAGAACATTCATTACTTTGGCATTAAGTTAAGCTTTCTTCTTATCATGTTCATCTCCAATTCTTTTTGGATTTGAGAATGGATACTCCATTAACTATGATCGTAGGTGTGTGTGGACCTATTATTATGATACTCCACATGTTATAATTTTATGCTTGGATAAATATTCTCATTCTTGCTTTCTAATGTTGGAAGGCCATGTAGGATTTCATGCATATATTTTAAAATTTTTTTTAAAATCAGATGCAGCGGAAGACATAGATTAAACTATTTAATCTAATTATGCATGTGATCTAATCACTAAATCCTACATTTAGGATCTATGATATATCATGATGCATGATAAATCTAAAAAATAAAATAGAGATTGGTATTGATCACATCAATACCTTAGATCTAGAATAATTTTAGAAATTCTAGATCTTATCTAGATTAGATCTCTTACCTTTGCGCAGGTTGAGAACATCATAGTTGAAATTTGATGTTGTTCTTTGTTACTTGAAGTCGCACAACATGCTCGACCTCTACGGATAGTCCACACGAGATTGCTATGTAGATCGGAGGTTCGTCGAATGAAGATCTGCTCGAAGTGCTAGCTTTTCGCGGATACCTCCTGATGGTTGATCTATAAAAATATCTTTGGATCTCTTGGACTCTCTAAAAGATGAAGATCAGATGAAGAATTGGGGGAGAAAATCAACCCTTGGAACTCCTAAAAAGATGAAAAGAAAAATTCAAAAAAATCAATGA
Source organism: Cocos nucifera (assembly GCA_006176705.1). NCBI lineage: Eukaryota > Viridiplantae > Streptophyta > Magnoliopsida > Arecales > Arecaceae > Cocos > Cocos nucifera. Next base: position 149,865 of record QRFJ01003533.1, read on the forward strand.
GAGAAGACCTATCTTCTCTTTCAGGATATCAACCATTGAAATCCTGAAATTGATTTCCACGCCATGACAAGAGGAGTCCTACTCCTCAATTATTTTTCCATGCTCTAAGGCCCTATTTCTCTTTGAATTTTTTCATAGAAAAATCTCACAAAAACTGAAAGAAAAAGGGCCTTGAAAGAAAAATCTGAGAGAAGACATTCTTCTTTTCTTTTTCTCTGAAGTGAACATCAACAACTTGATGTCCAAAGAGAGCTCCACGCCCAACAATATTTTGATGCCAACCTCCCATGCCCAACTTCCTTTCTCTCTCTGATTTGCATGAAGAAATCTCAGGTTTCTCTCATGCCAAACCTCCTTAAAAAGTGGCACCTTCATAAGTGGTAACTAGGTCAAATATCTAGTTGACCAAGTCAAAGAAATAAGGAGTTTGGGGGGGCATCCAACTCTTGGACGCCTCCCCTATTTTTTGGCATGTGATAACATTTAACCATGCATGAAAATCAGGAGAGAAAGGGTGAACAAAAATATTCTTGGCATGGGAAAACTTGTGCAAAAAGGGAGGAGGAGTTTTGACTTTTAAAAACTCTATCAAGAGGACTTCAAATCAAAACTAACTTCCAAGTTAGACTAAGTCAAATTTTATTCTAAAAACTCTAGATATTGGGGCATGCATGGAGGCTCTCATAACATGAAAAAGCTCATGAACAAAAATCTAAAAATATGGGCATGGGCTATTATTTCTTGGCATAAGGGATTTAGGAGGAGTCCTAGTTAAATTACAACTCTCCAATATAGACTAGGTCAAAGCTTTTTTAAATCCAATTAAACTTGGATTAATGCAACCTAATTAAAAGATGATCTTAGTCTACCTAGGATCCCAATTAAATTAGATCAAACCAAATTTAAATTTGATTTAAATCCTAACTCAATTAGAAATTAGGTGCACTCAAGTCCTAGTCTAATAAAAAAATATTTTTTCTTAGAATTGGCTTATCTAATAAACTAATTAAACTTAACCCAATTAAGTCCAAACTAATTCTAATTGAATTTAATTCAATTAGACTTAATCCTAGCCTAATTGCTCAATCAAATTGAGCTAATTAGCTATTGGTGATATCAACTTGCTCTGATATCACTTGTTGTGGATGTCTGACTAAGGACACCACCACCTCAGGATCTGATATCCTTTTGTTGATAGTAGAAAGAAAAAAGAAATAAAATAAGAATACAATCAGATATGTAGATTAGTCCAAGTGCTAGCTCCATGGAGCATGCAAGCTTCACTATAAAAAAAAACTAAGTACAAGAGGAGAACATCCACTCTTAACTAACTGTACACAAAACTCTCTCACCTAGAAGCTATCCTTATAAAAGCTCTTTCAGAATCCTCAAGAAATCCTGTCATAGACCTATTAGTACCAAGGTCCTCGATGCCTTTGGATGCTTCTTATGAAAGTTGCTACATCATACCTTATAGCCACTCACATGGCTGTTGCCTCGCTTTGCCTAACGCTCTACTCTGCCTCGATGCCTTGCTTGCATCTGCTTTGCAGGCTACATGTGCTCGATGCTCTATCAAGCTCCTCTCGATGGTTGCTAGAGCCTCTCTATGCTTCTCCATGCTCTACAGTATCTTAGGTCTTTAAATAGGCTGAGAATCTTCACATCAGCTGCCATGGGAGTCCTAACATGACTCGTCTCCCAATATGGATCCAACAAGATTCTGATCATGTCTACAACCTTCAGATCAAGACCACAGCCCTCCGTGATCACTGAATCCTATGGTCCACATGTAACTTTCGTAGACTTCTTGGATAAATCATAATTCGAGTTCAAATAAAATATTTCATCTTGTTCTGCTCACCTCCATCGAGTCAACTCTATTAGAGGTCGAGCTGGCTTGACTGCATCTTGCCCGAACATCTATTTTCTATCTACCTGAGAGGGTCAGCTTGACTACGGTTTGAGCTAGCTTGATCTCAGCCCAAGCCGACCCAATCTCATATTCAATCCAACCCGACTGCTGTGATAATGCTGATTTTTCTCTATTATGGATCGAATTTGAGGCATCAAATTTAACAATCTCAATCTCGACTTAACATTCGACCTCCACCTGACTTTAAGAGCTTTTGACATTCGACCTCCACCTGACTTTAAGAGCTTTTGGATCCTCTTGCTCCCATGCACTGGGATAATTGCTTGCTACTCATGGATGGACAAACATAAAAGTGGAGCCAGGCCGCTTGATCCCATCTCCGTCATGTGCCATGCTCCACCTGATCCGAGACTTGCTCGGGATAGCCTTTTGGCGATGTTGCTCATCCTCCCAAGTCTTCCATCTTATGCCTGATCCATCTCTACCTGGAGCTCCACCTCGCACTGGGCTCCTGCTGGCATCTGCCATATAGGTGGCTCCTCCTTATATAAAAGAGCATCGATTAACCCTTCATGATTGATCTCTATCTTGATTGTACTCATCTTCTCCATATTCTAACCTATCCCAGTACTAATTCAGCTTTGATTCTAATTATTGGTGATATTAACTTGCTTTGATACCACACATTGTGGATGTCTAGCTAGGACACACTATCTCAGGATTCCGATACTCTTTTATTGACAGTAGAAAAAAAGAAGAAATAAAATAAAAATATAATCAAGTATGTGGATTAGCCCAAGTGCTAGCTCCATGGGACATGCAAGCTTTACTATGAAAGAAAGAATCAAGTATAAGAAGAGAACACCCACTCTCAACTAACTGTACATAAACTTCTCTCAACTAGAAGCTATCCTTACAAAAGCTCTCTTAAAATCTCAAGGAGACCCTCTCATAGGCCTGCCAATACCAAGGTCCTCAACATCCTTGAATGCTTCCTATGAAAATTGCTACATCATGCCTTACGGTCACTCATACGATCGTTGCCTCGCTCTGCCTAATGCTCTGCTCTGCCTCGATGCTCTACCTACATCTGCTCTATGGGCTACACATGCTCGATGCTCTATCGAGCTCCTCTCGATGGCTGCCAGAGCCTCTTTGTGCTTCTCTGACTACTTGTTGTTAAAGCAACAAATAAAATTAGATCCAATTTTAATATTTAGAACAGTGGTGAGTCGAATGTCGATTTCCTCAAAGATTGAAGATTGAGCTACATTTAATTTAATTAAATAAAATTTAATTTAATTTTAAAAATAAAAATTTAAATAAGTAGATTAAAAAGAGTAAATTGAGAGTTTAGCAAATAAAAATAAAAAAAAGTAAATACTTAATTAATTAAGAATTTTGAATTAATAAAAATTATTCTAGAATTTTGAATCTATCTTCAGCATGGTTATGGTAATTCTTTTTAATATAAAAATTTATTATTTTTAAAATTTTAGTTATGATTATAATTTATTTTTTTAGAGCATGAATTATATCTCTTGATAATAATCCATCTCTATGAAATCATAAATTATTCAATACTTTAATTCTTAAAAATTAAGAACATGACTTTTAATAATTTTTTTAAAAATAAATTATTAGATTAAGTACGGACTGTATCTACTGATCACAACCCATCCTAATGAATATAATTTATTTAGATCTTAAAATAATAAATATCATATCAAGTAATTAAGATCTCATGCATAAAAAGATAAATTTTATTACAAACTGAGCAAGAGAACATGTTTGTATAAAAAGTAATTACAAAAGATTAAGAAAAGAAAATTGCAACCCATGTCCGAAGATTTCATCTACTCTTCCAAAATCCAACTCCTTAGCCGCGCATGGTTGACGATCTGCTCGCTCCCAACATCTTTAGAGCTCCTTTGATTGAAGGTTGGAAAAAGAAAGAAGGAAGAAAAAGAGAGGAGAAGAGAGTAAAAGAGATAAGAAGCTCTATTTTTTCCTTTATTTTTGGCATAGAAGACTCCTTCTCAGGCTGTAGGTGTAAGGATTTTAAATAGAGGAGGAAACATGGTTTTTAGAGCTATTTTTGGAGTAAAAAACTGAGCCTAGATCGAATTCAAACTCCCTGAAGCTTCCTGGCCATTGATCTATAATCGGACGGCCTAAAATTCATCAAAATCCATCGTTGATCATCAATAAAAATGCCCAGATTGGTTCTCCACCATTGGATCTCAGTCTAGAGCAATGCATGCCATTGGATCATGCATTTGGGAGCCCTGGGAAGTCCTTAATAAAGTCGGAATGCATCCTTGCCGTCAAATCTCCACCAGCATCAATGACCACCGTCCGATCGTGCTCTACTATAGCCACAAACTGCCATGGACCAAGCGCGATGAAGACTGCACCCAATCACCGCCTGTCATGTTGGATTAAATGACCGAAATGCTCCTGTATGTCGCGATGGCTTTTAGATAAACCTCTTAGCAGTCCAAGTCCACCACGCAGCGCATGCTGATTGGTTGTGCTTGCTGAGCTGGCCAGTCCGCGTCTGGTTTCATGGACCGACCAATTGGTCCACCGCACATCGATCGACTTTTTTGATTGATTTGGACTGATTTCTAGGCTAATTTTTGTTGGACCGAGTGTGGCCAGATCGACCGGTTCAACCGAATCGATCTATTTATTTTTATCTTTTTTCTTTTTTTAAACTTCTGTGCTTCATATCTTTTTCATTTTAGCTCTGATTTGAGTAAAATTTATTCTATTAAAATTCATAAATTGAGTTCTTCATATTATTAAAATTTTTATAAAATATTAATAAAAATATTAATTTATTATAAATAAATATTAATTAATATATTATTTAATATTATTATTTAATAATTTATGATAATTATCATATCCTCTAACTTGAGTTTTACTTATCCTCGAGTAAAAAAAAAATTAGAAGTATGTACCGACTCGATAAGATATGAAAGTTTCTTTAGGTCATCCTAAAATCAGTTGATATCTGATTAGAGATTTAAGAAATATGTCATCGGATTATTAATTCTATCCCAAATAGTGGTTAAGTGAAGAACATAAAATTTTAGAGCTTTTTTTTGATCAATTCTTCATCTTTATTCTTTAAATCCTCTATCTTTAGTATGGACTAGAGTTTTTTTTTTAATACAGCCAGTGCAATGTTTTAACCTCTTAAGCTTTCTATCTAATCTTTGTAGTGAGCTTTGGATCAATACCTCCTAAATCAGTTAGCTTTAGGGCATTAGGTATAGAACACCCCTCAAACTTACTGATTCGAGTCAAATAGGCTACAGGTTAAAACTAACTATATAGCAAGCTTCTTCATATTGTCCATTTTTTGATGCGAATAACATTGCTTACTTTAGGCAATGAGACCTGATTACTTAATAGGAAGATCCAATATTTAGAACTTGCTTTATTATTATTTCTCCTTTTTATTTTTTTTATTTTATTATTTTATATTTTTTTTGAATTTCACTCATACCCATATAAAGTAGATTCTTTATTGAATATAGGCTAGAAGAAGATTTTAGAATCACTTAAAATTTTATTCTATTTTAAATCCTGACCATTTATTGAGTTTTCTTAATAATTGGATTCTTAATATTTCAAAAATTCTCTAGACCATTAATCAAGCATCGAATTAAAATGCTTGAAAAATTTTAAATCGGCATAAAATTAGGTACATAAGATTAATTATCACCATACTTGAGGACTTAGAAATTTTATTTATTCTTTTCTCCAACTTAATTTCTATTGTCCTCAATGAAAAAAAGAATAGAGTGTGATAAATGACAAGAAAATAACAATGAAAGAGTTTACCTAACTTAATTTATTTCTTTGGTTTCGGCCTGGGCTTTAATTGTTCTTCATTTAGCATGGGTGTATAGTTTTTCTCCAACTTAATCCTGAAAGAAAAGTAAAGTAAAAATAAAAAAATATTAAATATAAAAATCTAGGATTGTCTTTCAGTAAGCGCTAAGTTTAACGTCTTCAATCCAGACTTATCCAAAAATTAATCCAAGTAAAAAGGTTCGTAAAGAACCATAGCTTTTTCATTAGGTTCGGTGGGTAGTTCTAAGAATGGTTTCAGTCATTATCTATTAACTTTAAAAATAACACCATTACTTGAATTTTCAATCTCTATAACCTCATGTCAGAAGACTTCTTTAACTATATATGGTCTCATCCATCGTGAACTTAATTTATCCAAAAAAATGTGTAGCCTAGAATTGTATAAAAGAACATTTTGGCCAGCTTGTAAAAGAGTTTCTATTAATTACTTGATCATAAAAAGCTTTAGTTTTTTTTATAAATTTTGGTATTTTCATAGGCTTCATTTCTAATTTTCTCAAGTTTATTGATTTGTAATTTTCTCAGATCATCGGCTGCAACCAAATTCATGTTCAGTTGTTTAATGGCCCGCATTTTCCTATGTTCCAGTTCTACCGGCAAGTGACATGCTTTACCAAATACAAGTTTATATGAAGACATTCCTAAGTTGATCTTAAAAGCTGTGCGATATGTTCAGAGTGCATCTGTTAGTTTTAAAGACCAATCTTTCATATTAGTACTTACCGTCTTTTCTAAATATAGCTTGATTTGATGATTAAAAACTTCAACCTATCCACTTGTTTGCGGATGATAGGGTGTGGCCAGTTTGTGAGTAATGTTAGATTTCTTCATCAGTGATACAAAAGATCGATTGCAGAATTATGTTCCATGATCACTGATAATAGCTCTAGGTGTACCAAATGGAGATAGGATATTTTCTTTAAGAAATTTGATAATAATCCTACTATCATTGGTCTTGCATGGTACTGTTTCTACCCACTTGGATACATAATCAACGACTACTAATATATATTCATTTCCAAAAGAATTTGGAAATGGTTCCATAAAGTCTATTCCACATACATCAAAAATTTCTATAATTAAAATTGGATTCATAGGCATCATATCTTTCTTACTAATCCGACCTATTTGTTGACACCTAACACAACTTTTATAGTATTCATAGGCATCTCTAAATAGGTTAGGCCAATAAAATCCACATTGGAGCACTTTAGCTGCAGTCTTTTTAGCAATGAAATGACCACCACAAGCTTGATCATGGTAAAAGAATAAAATGCTCCTAACTTCATTCTCAAGGATACATCTTCTTATAATTTGGTCAGAATATTGATTGAATAAATATAGATCATCCCAAATAAAATACTTTACTTGAAAAAAAAAAAATTATTCTTGTCCTGAGTGGTCCAATGCATAAGAATTTGGTCGGTAACTAAGAAGTTTACTTTGTCAGCATACCATAGTTCTGATGTTACTGACAATAATTGTTCATCAGAAAAAGACTTATTAATAGATATATCCTTAGTTAGTGCGATTGCTAAATGAGATAATGATCTGCCATTATATTTTCTATACCTTTCTTATCCCTAATCTCTATATTAAATTCTTGCAAAAGAAGGATCCATCTAATTAGGCATGCCTTAGCATCTTTCTTTGAGAGAAGGTGCTTAATAGCTGAGTGATTAGTATAGATAATTATATGAGAACCCACTAAGTAGAATCCTAAATTTTTCTAAAGTAAATACCATAGCTAAAAATTTTTTTTAGTAGTTGAGTAATTAAGCTATGCTTCATTTAAGATCCTACTAGCATAATAGATCACTCGATGGATAGGCTTATCTATCTTTTGACCTAAGATAGCTCCTATATGGCATGATCAGATGCATCATACATAGGAGCTCGAAAAGGTTGAGTCCATATAGGATGGATGAATAATTGAGGCTGAAGGTTAATTCTTTTTTTAAGCTTTTAAAGGAACTCGAAACATTTAGGTGTGAAGTTAAATTTGACATCTTTGGCTAATAGATTAGTTAATGGTCGAGCCACTTTGCTGAAAGATTCTTTATAAATCATCTATAGAAACTAGTGTGTCCAAGAAAAGAGTGAATTTCTTTTACTGATCTTGGGTAGGTGGAAAGGTTTTTAATGAAATCCTATCTTGGCTTTATCTACATTTATACCTCATTTTGAAAATTACATGACCAAGGACTTGTGCCTTCCTTAACGCATAAATTGGCATTTTTTCCAATTCAACACTAGATGCTTCTCTTTACATCTTTCTAAAACTAATCTTTAAGATGATGTGCAGACAATTTGGAGAAGGTGGATCCAAAGATCAAAAAATCATCCATAAAAATTTTAAGAAATCCTTTCAACCATATCTGAGAAAATGCTAGTCATGCACCTTTGAAAAGGTAGCTGGTGCATTACATTAATCCAAAGGGCATGCATCTATAGGCAAAGGGTTCCATATGGATAGGTAAAGATAGTCTTTTCTTGATCCTCAGGAGCTTATTGGAAAATCTGGTTATATCTCAAGTATCCATTCAGAAAGCAATAAAAGTCATGTCCCTTCTAGTCATTCTAACATTTGGTCTATGAAGGGCAGATGAAAAATGATCCTTTCAGGATGGCTCATATTTAATTTTCTATAGTCGAATGCAGAGCCCTCCATCTAGTTTGAACTCTTAGTTGGGATCAATTCATTATTATCATTCTTGGACTTATAGTAACTCCTTGACTTCTTAGGATACCACTTGTACAGAGCTTATCCATGAAACTATCTTGAAGATTCGGATATATTATTCCATTGTCAAGGAGTTTTATTATTTCTTTCTTTATAACTTACTTTCATGGCTAGGATTTAGTCTCCTTTGTGAAATCTCTTTTTGGCTTACCATTCCTTCTAATAGGTGGAATTCTATGTTTGAACAATCAAGAGTGACTAATCCCTTAAAAATCAGCCATGGTTCCATCCTAATGCTTCTTTATTTTCTTAAGGATATTCAATAATTCTTCCTCTTGTATGGAATCTAGTTCTACTGAAATGATTACTAGCAAGATTTCTGATGAGCTTAGATATGCGTATTTCAGGTGCTTGCAGAGTATTTTTAATTCTAACTTGGATGTTTCCTCTACTAATGCATGGTCTAGACAATGGTTCAATTAGAGGCTCCCATCTCAGTTCTGTACTAGCTATAGCTACATCATTGACTTTCTCAAATTCTTCATAGTCTTGGTTCATCTATTGTTCCATATTTAATTCTTCATCACTAAGGTCAATGGGTTCATACACATTATCCAGTATCTAGTTCAAGTCACTTGATTTATTTCAGACAGGTCAAAAATATTCAGGTCTATAGTCATGTTACCAAAGAAGAGTTTCATTAGGCCATTTCAATAGTTGATTTGAGTATCGGTTGTAACTAGAAATGGTCTACCTAATATAACTTAGATGTGGCCATTAGGGTTTGTTATAGGTTCCATTTCTAGAATCATGAAGTCTACTAGGTAGATGAAATCACTGACCTTAATTAATACATCCTCTACTATTTTTTTGGTACTTTTAGAGATCAATCTACTAATTGTAAAGTTATTCTTATAGTCTTTAATTCCTCCAACTCTAACTTTTCATAAACTGAATATGGTAATATGTTGATACTCACCTCAAAGTTCAATAGAGCCTTATCAATGAGGATTTTTTCTATAATACATGAAATAGTAGGAGACCTTGGATTTTTGTATTTCACTGACACATGGTTTGATAGGTATGAACTCACACTGGCTGCCAGGAAGGCTCTCTTAGATGCATTGATGGTCTACTTTTTGGTACATAAGTCCTTAGAAAATTTAGCATATGTTGAGACTTGTTAGATTATATCTAATAAGAAAATATTTACTTTAACTTGCTTAAAGACCTCTAGGATTTTATCTAATTGAGCTAAGTTTTGGTTGGACTTAAGTTTGTTAGGAAAGGGTGCTACAACATTGGGTATTGGTCCAACTAATTCTGGTGAGGGCTCTGCTGAATGAATCAAGGTTCTATATTCTTTAGGTTCTTCAGAACTGTCCCTTGTTCAGATATTGGTTCAAATAGGTGGAGTCTTCTATTTCTTCTTTTGGTTCCTCAGAGTGTACCCACTTGGTTATCTAATTTATCTTTCCAGATCTTAGTGTATGTATAGGCATTTAGTTGGTTAATCTAGGCTCCTTGCTGATGGTTTTTTATTGGTCTTTGGATTCTAGGATTAGCCTTGGGTTGACTTGGCAATCTACCATTTTCTCTCTCGCTTCACTAATAGTAGTAGCTTAACTATCCTAATTGCATTTCTAAATGAGCCAGTGCTTGTGTGGTTGGTATTATCATTTGGCACATGGCTTACACGAAATTATTAAGGGCAGTCAAATTATCAGAAGTTGATTTTGTTAAAATTTCTAGACTTTTTTCTAGAGAGTCTAATTTCTTTTCATTATTATTAAAGCATGGTGGGTTGTTTATTGTAGGATTAGGCCTTGGGTTTGACTTGTTGAAGCTAGGACTGCCTACATTTAGATCTTATGACCATGAAAAATTGGAATGGTTTCTCCATCCTGGATTATATGTGGATGCATAGAGATTATTATTTGGTTTTTAGTATGCTGCATTCACCTGTGCATAATCATTATCAATTAGGTTTATGAGAGAGGGACATTTTTCTAGTACATGACCTAGGTCACCACATCCATCACATATGAGTGTAGACACTTGATTTACTTGGCACTATCCTTGAAGTTCTAGGGCCTCAACCCTATGGGTTAGGCTTGTCCATTTGGATTCTAAAGCTAGGAAAGTTTAAACATGGTGCATCCCTCCTCTTGATGGTGTGGCTTTATCTAGTTCCTTAGTTGCCTCCCATATAGATTTTTTCCTACTAGGTCCTCTAAAAATTGTCAAGTTTCATTAGCTTCCTTATATATGAATTGGCTCTAGCATATCAACTCTAGCATAGTTCTAGAACTTGGTTCTAAACTTTCATCAATGATTTGGCACAATCTTCAAATTTCTATCCTGTGATGTGGGCATTAGCTCAAAAGGTTCTTGAAATAGTCTAAATATTTCCAGAATGACTCACCCTCTAACTGATAGAACTAGTTAATTTTGTTCCTTAATTTTGCCATTTTATTATGAGAAAAGAATTTTCTCAAGAACACCTTTATAATTTCATTCCAATGAATTTAGGGAGCATATTAATGATTTGATGTTTTAACTCAAAGATGGTAGCAATAGTTTGGGATGGTCGAATATAAGATAGTCGGATAGAGCCCACTATAGCAAAGGTCTATTAGAACTTAAGGTTCACGATTGATTTCATTCATAGTAGATTCATTAGCTTCTTGGTCAAGGGTAGGATTTTGTTCAATTCTTACTAAATGTTCAAATTTCCTTTCCCAAAAAGAAAGTGGATAATTTACTATGTTATCTATGTTTTTAATTTAATTAGTTAATTATTTTTTTAAAATATATAAGAAGAGAAGAAAAGATAAAAAGGAAAAAATTTAAATGTGAGAGTTCTAAAGAGTTATAAATCTAGAGATGAAAGAGAAGAGTGCTTTAATTAGGTTTAAATTTTAGTGACAAGTAAGTTAGATAATCAATCTAGATAGCTCCTAACTACCAAGGTCACCTTCGAGCACTCTAAGCTCGAGATTGATTAACCAACTTGACTAGGTAAGTATAAGATGTGAGAAGTTTTTTGCTTATAGCTTTTTTTAGGCACTAAGTTGGCCAGATTAAATAATAGAACCAATTGAATACTACCTTTTTAAATCACTTGTATTAGACACCGAATAATTTAACCAATCCAAATCCGATCCAACTCTAGGACTTTCTTATTCTATTCAGCTCGAGTATCCTAGGGCTAATATCTAATTGATTTTAGATTAAAGTCTAGATTATGCAATATGAAGAATGATGGTTTGTGGGCTAAAAAAAGATGATCAAATTTTTATCTTATCTTAGTTAGTGGATTGTGCCCTTAAAGTACTTTATGGATATACAATGTAAATAAAGCAATATGTCCAATCAAAAGTAAAAAGTTTTTACTTGTTAGATTTTGTGATTAGGTCTTTAATCTCCTAAATAGCTTATGCGATGTCAGTATAAATTTATATATTTTTTTAATTTTTTAATTTTTAAATTTTTTTTATTATTTATTATTATTTTAAAATTAATTATTTTATTATTTATTTATTTATTTGGATAATTAAAGCAACCATGCTACATTCTCGAACAATAGTGTCAAAAATTTGATGCTTGTCATTTGTTGACCCCAAGGATTAATTTTAATGAGTAACAAAGCGTTTGAGTATATGTTAGGACTAATAAATTGATTGAGATCATGTTTCAGGATATATTATAGAGTATCAAATGAAACATTCCTAAAAGTGCATTTGAAAATTGATAAGGAGAAATTGGAGGTTTTTGAAGGATGAAATACACCTAAAGGAAAACTTAAAGGAGGTATTTCAAGATCAAAATTGAAGAGAAATTCAATTAGATAAACTAAAATTTTTCAGTATTAAAGCCCTCGAGTCGACCCCTAATTCAGCTCAAGCTGAAATGGGATGAAAAAGAAGTTTGGTATGCAAATGTTTCGACAGACATGCTCTTGAGTTGACTCATGGTTGAGCTCGAGTCGACTCGAGTGAATAGTGGTATAAAAATAATTTTTTAAAGTAGAAAAATATATCAGATCGAGCTGAGGGTCGAGTCAACTTGACGTCCTTGAGTTGAAGTCTTAGAAAGATACAAAGAACATAATGTTTAAGATAAAGTTCAGGATGGTCTCAAGTAGAGGGCCAAGTTGACTCGAGTTTTTCGAGTTGAGGTCTCAGAGAAACACAAAGAGTATGATTTTCATGATAGGACCATTGAGTCGACTTGAAGAAAATGACAAGTCAACTTGAGCTCCAATAGCTAGTTTTCTGCATAATGTTCAAAACTATATAGATTGCTTCCAAATGGCCAAATTCAGTCCTTCAATGGTCAAAAATCTTCCTCAAGCCTATAAAATGTTGGATAAAAGCTACAAAATATCTAGGAGAAGTGACTTGACCATTCAATCATTGAAAGAAATCAAAGTGGAGTGAAAAGATACAAAAAGCCTTGAAAAGAGAGCATTCCACTCCCAACTCCAAGAGACATCAAATCAAGAGATTTCTTTCAGCAAGAAGACAAGATCATCTACTCAAAAGCCTTCATCAAAGAAAATTCAAAAAGCTTGATTGAGTTACTTGCTCTTAAACGAAGCTTTGTGCCTATTTTTGTTGTTCAACTTTTGTATTTCTTGTAACTTGCTTCAATAGGGTTTTGGAGCTAAGGAAAGGCCTATCCAAGTCTAAGAATTGAATTTTAAGCTAAGAGTTGGTTTAGGATTAGGTTGTGGTTGGTGATCCAGTGTAAAACCAACTAGATTTTGGATAGTGAATCTTTAAAAACTATCTGGTTGTAATCTTAGAGAGATTAAAGTAAAATTCTCAAATAGATCTTGGGGAGTGGATGTAGGTGTAAGGGACACCAAACCACTATAAATCTCTTTATATTTATATTTTCTTGCTTTTTTCTTATTGTATTTATATTTCTGCATACTTAGATACGTTACATTTGAGCACACTTCAACATCTCACTAGTTTTTAAAAATAGTACATAACTTATTTAAATTTAAAAAAATTCAATTCACCCCTTCTCTCCCTCTTGGGTTGTCTTACTAGACAACAAGTGGTATCAGAGCCTAATACTCACTTCATTTGATTTAATAATCAAGAGTTAAGATCAAATGGCAACCTAAATGAGTGCATCCCTTGCCAAAGGGCAATCGACCAATCATGCATCTTTATTCCATGGAATAAATTATACTTATTAGAAAGCACGCATATGTATTTACATTCAAGCACTAGATTATCAACTTTAGAAAGTGATTATCAAAAGCCCATGCACTCCCATAATTAAAGTAGAGGATAATGAAAATTTCAAACCCGAAGAGGATTGGGATGAGCATGACATGAGAATGATAGAGTTAAATGCTAAGGCCATGAATGTCTTATATTGTGCACTAGACCCTAATAAATTCAATAAAATTTCTATATGTGCTTCAACTAAGAAGATTTGGAATAGGTTAGAGATTATCCATAAGGGTACCAATCAAGTGAAGGAGTCTAAAATAAATACTCTTGTGCATAAATATGAATTGTTTAAAATGAAAGCTAATGAATCTATATCTAAAATGTTTACTAGATTTATCGATATTATTATTGGTTTGAAAAACTTAGGAAAATCTTATACTAATAGTGAGCTTGTTTGAAAAATTCTTAGGTTACCTCCAAAGGCTTAGGAGCGAAAGTCACCACCATTCAAGAAGCCAAGGACCTTAATAAGCTGCCATTGGAAGTACTTTTTGGACCTCTAATGACTCATGAATTAAACATGAAGCAAAATATGGAGGAAGAAACCAAGAAGTAGAAGATCATAGCTCTCAAGACCACTACTTTCAAGGATGATGAGAGTGAAAAGTATGATAAAGAGGAGGAAGAAGAAGATTTAGCTTTGATTACAAGAAAGTTCAAGAGGTTTATGAGAAAGAAGAAGCAAGGGTTTAAGAAGAAGACCCTTAAAGGTGAGCCAAGTAAAGAAAAGAAGAAAGAGCTACCAATTTGGTTTGAATGTAAGAAATCCGATCATTTTAGAATGGATTGTCTCCTCAAAAAATCATCCAAAAAGTTCAAGAAGAAGGTGATGATGGCCACTTGGAGCAATAGTGAGGACTCTAACTCCGAAGAAGAATCACAAGAAGTGGCCAAACTTTGCTTAATGACATATCATGAGGAGATAAATACAAAAAACTCTTTAGATTTCATATTTAATGAGTTATAAGATGCTTTTTCTGAACTTATAACTGAATATAAAAAAATAATCTTTAAAAATAAAGATTTGAAAAAGCAAAATTTAGAACTTATTCATAAAAATAAAAGAATTTTTGAAAAATTAAATTTGCTAACTCTTGAAAATTAGAAATTAATATGATGAATTAACAAAAATCAAACTATTTGTATGGAGATTTATTTATGGCTCTGAAAAATTGAACATGTTATTAAATGAGCAAAGAACTATTTTTAATAAGGCAGGGCTAGGATTCAAACTTCACAAGAAGCAAAAATTATTAAAAAATTTATTTATTAAAACTTCATCAAGTTATACCTTAAACTTTTCATGTTATTATTATGGTAAAATTGGTCACAAATCCTATGCATCTAATTTTAGAAAATTAAATGAAAAAAATTGTTAAAATTATTTGGGTTCCAAAAGAACTTATGAGTACTAACCCCAAAGAACCCAAGATGACTTGGGTACTTAAAAACTCAACTTGATTTTCATGTATAGGAGTGTCTTACAGCCCGAAAAATGAAAAGACTTTGATATCTTGATAGTGGCTATTCAAGGCACATGATGGATGATAAATCTTAATTTATTACTTTTGAACCTAAAGATGGAGGAGTGGTTACATTTAAAGATAATGGAAAAGGATGTATCATTGGTGTTGGTAACATCCATATCACTTTTTCCATCTCTATTCAAAATGTATTATTTGTTGATGAATTAAAGCATAACTTACTTAACATTAGCTAATTTTATGATAAAAGATTTAAGATTACATTTGAATCTTTATTATGCATAATTTCTAGTCCCAATGACAATGGTATTATACTCATTGGACATAGACATAACAATTTCTACATGGTGGATCTAGATGATCTACACATGAAGAATGATTAATGTCTTATCACAATGAATGCCAAAGTCAATGAAACTAGTTGGTTATGGCATCATAGATTAGGTCATGCAAGTATGGATCTACTTTCAAAATTAATCAAGAAAGACCTAGTAAAAGGATTACCAAAATTAAATTTTGAAAAGAATCATATATGTGATGCATGTCAATTTAGAAAATAAACTAGAAATTTTTTTAAACCAAAAGAAATGATTTCAATATCTAAACCCTTAGAATTACTTCACATGGATCTATTTGGACCCACAAGAACTACTACTTTAGGAGATAAAAAGTATGGACTTGTAATTATGGATGACTATTCAAGATTCACTTAGATAATATTTTTAGCACAAAGAGATGAAGCCTTTAATATTTTTTCTAAATTTTATCATAGAGTTTTGAATGAAAAGAATACATTAATTGTATGCATATGCAGTGATCATGATACCAAATTTAAAAATTAGCACTTCAAAAATTTTTGTAATGAAAAAAATTTGATCATAATTTTTTTGCACCCAGAATCTCCTAATAAAATGAAGTAGTAGAAAGAAAAAATCGTATATTAGAAGAAATAGCATGAACTATATTATGTGAAAGTAATTTACCAAGATACTTTTGGGCTGAGAATATAAACATTGCATGTTACATATTAAATCATGTTTTAATAAGGCCTATTTTAAAGAAAACTCCATATGAGGTTTGGAAAGATAAAAAATTAAATATCAATTACGTTCATATTTTTAGATGTAAGTGCTTCATACTTAATAATAGAAAAGATAACTTGAAAAAAATTGATGCCAAGTCAGATGAAAAATTTTT
Source organism: Cocos nucifera (assembly GCA_006176705.1). Lineage (NCBI taxonomy): Eukaryota > Viridiplantae > Streptophyta > Magnoliopsida > Arecales > Arecaceae > Cocos > Cocos nucifera. The sequence continues at coordinate 166,251 of QRFJ01003533.1, forward strand.
TTTAGGATACTCTTCATCTATCAAGGCATATCGAGTCTTGAACAAGAGAACTCTCATTGTTGAAGAATTCATTCATGTTATCTTTGATGAATACAATGACAAGTCTTCTAAAGAAAAAGATATTTTGGATGAGGATGTAGGTGATCTTCATGACAAGATGAACAATCTCATACTAAATGATGCTCCCTTTCAAAATAATGAAAAAGAAGAGAAGAATGAAGAGCCCACTCTTAGCCCAAGAGAAGAATTACCAAAAAAATGAAGGTATGCATATGGCCATCTTAAAGATCTAATAATCGATGATCCATCCCAAGGGATAAGAACCTGATCCTATCTTAGAAATGTTAATAACTATTTAACCTTTATATCACAAATTGAACCTAAAACAATAGAAAAAGCTAAAAATGACTAATATTGGATTAATGCTATGCAAGAAGAATTAAATCAATTCGTAAGAAATAAGGTTTGGACTTTAGCTGATAGACCAAATGACTACCTAATAATTAGAACTAAATAGGTATATTGAAATAAACTAGATAAGTATGGTACCATTGTTAGGAACAAAGCTAGATTAGTGGTAAAAGGATAAAACTAAGAGAAAAGTATTGATTTTGATGAAACTTTTATCCCAGTAGCTAGATTAGAAGCAATTAGACTATTACTTGCATTGCATGTTTTATAAAGTTTAAATTATATCAAATGAATATAAAAAGTCCATTTCTTAATAGTTATATAGCTGAAGAGGTGTATGTTGAACAACCACCTAGCTTTGAAAATCATACATTTCTAAATCATGTATTTAAATTACATAAGATCTTATATAAATTAAAACAAGCTCCATGTGCATGGTATGAGAGATTAAGTAAATTCTTGCTAGATAATGAATTTACTAGAAAAAATATTGATAAAATCTTATTCTTAAAAAGAAAAGATGATAATTTATTGGTAGTATAAATCTATATGAATGATATCATTTTTTATACTACTAATGAATCTTTTTATTAAGAATTTGCTAAGTTTATGTAGGATGAGTTTGAGATGAACATGATGGGAGAGCTAAATTTCTTCCTCAGACTCCAGATCTAGCAAAATGAAGAAGGAATCTTCATTAACCAAATAAAGTATACAAGAGAGATACTTAGAAAGTTTGAAATGGAGAACTCGAGACTAATTGGTAGACCAATGAGTACATCTTGCAAGCTTGATAAAGATGAAAAGGGTAAGAAAGTAGATACTAAGTTATATAGAGGTATGCTAGGCTCACTTTTTTATCTTACTACAAGTAGACTAGATATAGTATTCAGTGTATGTATGTGTACTAAATATCAATTAGATCCTAGAGAATTTCATATACTTGCTATTAAAAGAATTTTTAGATACCTATCTAGAATAATCAACGTAGGATTATGGTATGATAGATCATCACAGTTTGAAATAATAGGATACTCTAATACTGATTTTGTTGGATGTAAACTTGATAGGAAAAGCACTAATGGTACATGTCAATTTATTGGAGTTAATTTGATTTTATGGTTCAGCAAGAAATAAAACTAAGTAGCATTATCTATGGTTGAGGTCGAATATATTACTGTTGAAAGTTGTTATGCTTAAATCATATGGATTAAACAGCAACTTGAAGACTTTGGTTTCAAACTTAATAAAATCCCAATAAAATGTGATAACACAAGTGCAATTAACTTAACCAAAAATCTAATTCAACATTCAAAATCTAAACACATTGAAATAAGGCATCATTTCGTAAGAGATTATATACAAAATAATGATGTGGTACTTGAATTTATTTGTACTGATAAATAATTAGCTAATATATTTATAAAATCTCTTAATGAAGAAAGGTTCAACATCATTAGAAGATAATTAAGGCTTTGCTATCAACTAGAATAAATCTCATTTTTATAACTCAAAGCAAGTCAAATTAAACTCAAGGAATCAATTTTCAATGCATAATCAATGATTAATATTAAGAAAATATCTAGATATTATTTAAATACCAAATTTTCTCTAAAATTTTAAAAGTTTTAGAACTCATGCTTGAGTCGACTTAAGCAACTCATTAAAAAACTTGAGTTGACTCGAGGGTCAGAGACATAGACAATTAAAACCGACCCATGGCTGTTTGCGATGCACTAGAATCCCTTTGAAATGTCGAGCAGAGAGTCCCTCATCTCCCTAAACTCCCTCAAACAATGTCTTCTTGAATCTTTGCCCTTCATCTCCCTAGATTTGTTGGATTAAGGTCAAATGTGAATCAAAATGGTGGGAGAAAGGTGGGGAGTGTGGAAGATTTGTGCAACCCAAACTGTAGAGGAACAGAAAAGAAGAAGAAAAGCTTGGATGAAACAAATGGCATCCCAGGCTTTCGAACCTTCTCATGCACCCAAGTAACCTATTCACGATGAACCCGAACAGGATCAAGATATTCCAGGGTCACCTCCTTCATCTTCCTCTCCTATAGGTAGAATGGCCACTAGAGCAATAGCAATGGGAAGAAGGATTGACTTTGATTACTTTGAGAGCTACCACTTTTCTATTGGGACTTTGATTTATAGAATGGGATGGAAGGATTTTTGCAAAATAAACATTCCCATGTATCCAAAACTAGTTAGAAAATTTTATAAAAATCTTAAAAGAGATGGATATGGTATTGTATTGACTATGAAAGGAGTCCAAGTTGAGGTATCAAAAGATAGCCCAGCATAAATTTTTGGAGTTATTAAAGAGAGATTCATACCTAACAAATTATCAGACAAGAAGGATGGACTGCGATTGATTGTGGATAGGGATAATATTGTAGGAGATGTCTTGGCACCCACCTTATCCATAGAGATGAGAGTACTGCATCACATTATTGGTAGAATCTTTATTCCATAACTAGGAAGACATATTTCTGTCTCTTAGAGAAAATTGTGCATGATGTACCATATGGTTCAGGGTATTCCTTTAAACTTATTGGGCATTATGATGCATCAGATCAGAGAAGCAACTGCTAGAAATAAGGTATGCTTACCTTATGGTATGGCCTTGAGCCGAATATTTGAGATAGTGGGAGTTTCATTGAAAAATGAAGGTTATAAAAGACTATCTCACTTTGATGTATATAACATGAGAGCCTTGACTAGGATGCAATACCATGTAGAGCAAGGAAGATGGGTAAAGAATATTTCTGGTTAAGAGAAGTGTTGACCCTAGATTGATTTTGATGATAATAAAAGAATTTGAGTATAGATTGTTAAATTACTAACATTGTTTGTGAGGATGTATAGTTATAAATCTCAAAAGCTCACAAACTTCAAGTATTTTCATTCATCTAAATGAAGATCCACCACTCAACTTTTAAAGAAGAAACTTCAGATTGGATACACCTTTCAAAAGGTCATAATGAAGATTAAATCAAGGCAAAAAAAGTAAGTCTAGCCTACAAATTAATTTGGAGAAGAAATAGTTATAAACAGTCTTTAGCATGCATGGCACGCAAACTGGGCTGACCCAGTCTAAAACTAAGCCGACCTAATCTCAGTGGAAGCAAAAGATAGAAAGTATAGAAAATCAGATTTTCAAGATCCAAAAAATTGAACCAACTTATTTTTCAACTGAGTCGATCTAGTGATAACTAGGCCGACCCAGTTAGAAATGTAGTCGATCTAGTCTCAGAAGATAGCAAAAGATAGAAATAGGTATTTTGGGATTACTGAGATTGAGCCAATCTAGTTGAAAATTGAGTCGATCTAGTTTGAACTGAGCCGACTCAGTCAAAAACTGAGCCGGTCCAATGACTGTAACGACTAGTTTCTAGTTTCATAGCTTTTTCACTCTACATACCTCCCAATGGCTATTTTTAGTTTTTCAATAACTAGATCACTTCCAGAAGTCCACCTAAATGTCTTGTAGTGGTGGAAAATCTTAGGGACACTTAAGAAAATATTTTGGAACAAAAAGGACATCTTTTAAACTTACACTAGAGAGCTTCCAAGCCATTCTTCAAAACATTCAAGTATTTGAGATGAACAGTGAAAGGAAGGGGTATATTCAAACATACTTCTATCCTTCCAACATCCTCAATCCGAGAGAAGTTAGGTCATTATTTTTGAAGATCATCTTCTACTTTCCTCAAGCATTTAAAGAGAAGAAATCTAGCCTAGAAGTAAAGCAGTCCAGATTTTCTTCTCTTAAGCTTCAAGAGTTTGTTTTATCTTCTATTCTCTTTTTTATTTTAAATTTCTTGGGGTGAGAAACTTGGGTTAGTCTGAGCCTAGAGTTGAACGTTGTATGGTTTGATTGGTGGGCCAAGGATAAAACCAATCAGAGTTGATTGTTAGCCCAAAAAAATAATTATATATGGTTATGGTTGATGAGCCAAGATCAAAACCAACTGGGTTGGATTATGAACCTAAGTAAAACAATTGGACTGTAATCAAACTAAGTGATTATAGTTGAATTTCTAAGTAGTTTATTTAGGAAGTGGATGTAGGTGCTGAGTTTGGCGCCAAACCACTATAAAACTATTGTATTTGTGATTGTGTGCTCTTACTCTATTGCTTTCATTCACTGCACATTATATAGCTTGTTTCATTTAAATATCTAATTAGTTTAATCTGCTCATATCTCAAGTTTAAATTTTTTTAAATATCTAATTTACCCTTCTTTTGGGAAGCCATTCTTAGAAAATAAGTGGTATCAGAGCTAATGCTCTAATATAAGTTGTTGATCAAACTATCAAAGAGCTAAAGATTAAATGGCAACTCTAATTAAGACTCCATTGGTTGAAGGGCAATCAACCAATTGACCCCCACTATTCAATGGGACTAACTATACCTATTGAAAAGCAAGAATAAGAATATTCATTCAAGTACAAGATTATGACATGTAGAATGTTATAATGTTAGGCACTTATACACTTATAATCATAATTGATGGAATGTCCATCCTAAAATTTGAAAAGAATTGGGATGAAAATGATAAGAAGAAAGCTCAACTTAATACCAAAGCAATGAGTATTCTATATTATGCTTTAGATGCTAATGAATTTAATAGGATATCAACATGTTCATCTACCAAAAAAATTTGGAATAGACTTGAAGTCACCCATGAGGGTACTAATCAAGTCAAAGAACCTTAGATAAATATGTTGGTACATAAATATGAGTTATTTAAAATGGAATCACATGAAACTATCATTGAAATGTTCATAAGATTCATTGATATTTTGAATGGTTTAAAAGGTCTTGGAAGAGATTATACTAACAGTAATGTTGTGTGCAAAATTCTTAGATCTTTGCCATAGAATTGGGAGCCAAAGGTTATTACCATTCAAGAGATGAAAGATCTAAACATTCTTGCATTGGAGGAGTTAATTGGTTCACTCATGACCTATAAGCTAAATATGAACCAAGAAAAAAGAAGAGGAAATGAAGAAAAAGGAGAACATTGCACTCAAAGCTACTGCCATATATAAAGAGAAAAGTGACTCCAAAGAAGACTCAGAGGATGATGAAGAAATGACTCTAATCACTAGAAAGTTTAAGAAATTCATGAAAAGAAAGAAGAAGTTTGAACCAAGTAAAAAAAGTTTCAGCAAGGGCGAAGGTAGCAAAGAAAGAAAAAAAAGAAAAAGAGAAGGATCAAATCATTTGCTATGAGTGTAAGAAGCCCAGATATTTTCGAATGGACTATCCATTATTGAAAAAGAATTCTAAAAGAATAAAAGAGAAAGCATACAAAGCAACATGGAGCAACAATGAGGACTCTTCTTTAAGTGAAGAAGAATGTCAAAGAGAAGAAAAAGCAAATCTTTGTCTTATGGCATTGGAGAATGAGGTAAACCAAGATGACTTAATTTCTGAATTTACATTTGAGAAATTATATGAAGCTTTTAATGATTTACTTTGTGATTTCAAAAGGCTATCTCATAAGAACAAAGAACTAAAGAAAGAGAATCAATCTTTAAGTAAAGATAAAGCTCAGATAGAAGAAAATGTGAAGGAATTACAAATTAATCTAGATGAATCAAATGAAAAAAATGTATCCTTATAAGATGCAGTGATAAGATTAAGATCCATAGTAGATAGATATATACTAAGCTCAAAAAATCTATAAATGATAATTGAAAATCAAAAGATGATCTTTGATAAAGCTGGTATAGGGTATAATCCATCAAAAAAGCAAAAATCATTAAAGAATATATATGCAAAAGTATTTTGGAAATTAAAATTTAGCAAATTAAGGTAAAAAAAAGTAAATAATAATTAACAAGGATATAAGAATTAGTTAAAAGTATTCTGGAATTTTAAATCCATCTTTAGCAGGGTTATGGTTGAAGGAACCAGATCTACGATTTCAGGATTAGATCTTGAAACTTTTCAAATCTAAGCAGCGAAAGATAGAAATTAACCAAATTAATTTATAAAATACTAGAAAAGATCTTAGATCTAAGATCCTATTACATGATTATAGCATGTAATTAAATAAAAAATTAAAAATATTAGAAAAAGAAAACATGTTAATCATATCAACATGGATCTACACTAGATCTAATACAGGTATGTAACAGGGGATCAGATCTTTATTATCTTTGCAAGTTAGACTTTCTAACTCATTGATCCAAGCTTGAGGATATTGCTCCAAGATGCACATGCATCTGATCTCTAAAAGTTATCCACACGAGCCCACGAACACTGATCAGAAGTTTGATATCCGAAAATCAGCATAGTATGCTAGTATTGTGCTGATCCTTCTCCGATAATTGATCTTGATCTTTCCTCTTCAAGATTTGGACTCTCCATTTTTATAAGAAGGAGGTGAAGATATTTTCAACTAGAGACATCTCTCCAAAAATCTCTAAGGAGGAAAAGGGGAGAAGAAAAAATAGTCCTAGAAGAAGACCCTCTTCTTCTTCTTTGTTCCCTCACCTAGACACCAAGATTAGTATCTTTAGAACTCCCATGCCCAAGATGAATATTCCTCTAATTTTCTCACACCCAATTGGTCTCTATAATGTTTGGAATACCTTAAAAACATTAGGCCAAAATGACCTTCTTATATAGAGATATGTAGGAGTCCTTGTCTAGGTCAAATACCTAGACAAGGTATGTCCAAAATAGGCAACAAGTTGGGGTGCCCAACACTTGGGCGCCCCCTCCTTTTTTTCAGGCATGGACTAGATATAAATGATGCACAAAAATCCCTTTTTCAGCATGAAAAATCAGTGGTAAATCAGGGAGAGTGGGCGGCATGCATGGGAGGAGTTTTAGTTTCCTAAAACTCTATCCTAAGAAAATTCAAATCATATTCAAACTTCCTTACATTGACCTGGTCCATAACAAATCTCCATATAAGGAAGTGAGAAAGAGAGAGGGCATGTGTGAAGCCCAAGGAGAGAAGATTCTCCATGCACAAAACCATGAGAAGGGGCATACAATGGATGTGGGATATAGGTGGCACAAGGTAGGGAATCCTAGTCATACTAGGATTTCTATTTTGACTTGATCAAAAATGGTTTCTCAAACCAAATCAAATCAAAATAAGTTTAACCCAATTAGAGTAGGTTTTAATCCAACCAAGATCTTACTTAAATTAGATTTAATTCTGATTTAATTTCTAATCAAATTAGAGATGGGTTGATGCAAGTCCCAATTGAACTAGGACTAGTTCTTCCTTGCAATTGGCTCATCCAATAAACCAATTGGACTTAATCCAATCAAGTCCAAATAAAATCTAATTAAATTATATTTAATTAGACTTAATCTCAGCCTACTGTCTTAATCATATTAAGCCAATTAGCAATCCAATTGCTAATCAATCCTTCTACAACACTTGTACTAGGTTAAACATCAATTGTATTGAATGTTTAATTCTAGAACGATTCTTAATCATTGATCAGCCATTCGATCAGATCGTCAACTCTTATGTGTGTGACCCCATAGGTCTGAACCTAAGCTGGTAGTATAGAAATAAATTTTTATACCAATCAAAATGACCATCTAGCAATGATACCCGATGGCTGGATAGGTCAACTGTGTATAACAACATCCTTAGAATCCATGTGGATATAATTTTCATATAACTCATCCCCTTGACCAAAATGCTCATAGGACACCTCAAAGTTTAACTGTCAACCCTGATTAAGCTATCCTTATTATATTTTAAAATATCAAATCCATCTCATGGATAACCCTGGCTAAGGTTTTGCTATATTGAAATATGGTGATACATTCTTCTCCAACTCTTGGAGTGGTCAATCCCATCTTGATCACACACCAATTTCATAAGTACTTAAGTATGCCCAAAAGCTTTTCATTACTAAATTATAAATTCAGTTAGTTCGATACCAAAGCATAGTGAATTGCTTGCAAACCACTGAGTTGATCTCAGGTCTAAGGGATACTTATACCTATGTCCCATTAAAGCAATTCTTGATAGCAGAATGCTCTGGAGTTGATCACGTTCAGTAAAGATGTATTCTTATATCTCACTTGTATTTCATACTAGTATCTTCATACTTCTTGACTAAGAAAATAACCAACTTATATGGCATACGCGATCTATGCTCGATAGATGTTGTCGTCCTTATTAATAGCCTATCATTTGATCGCAAACAGTTTAAGAACTAATCGATAAATTCTCTCTTTATCGAAACTAAATATTCCTAAGGACCTCCTCACAACAATGGAGTTTATTAGAAGATGTAGACTTTATGATGAAAAAGATGCTAAAATATTTATTATTTATTAATGAATCAATTATAATTATAAGGTTGTTCAACTATTAACAGACTGATGATTGGCTTTAAGACATATTTTTCAATAACTCCCACTTATCCTAAAGCCACTCAGCATAGTATCTAATACCCTTCTTTGACTTGTGGTTATCAAACTCCTTTATCACCAAGACTTTAGTGAAGGGGTTGGCCAGGTTCTCCTTTCTATCGATCTTCTCACCTCGATCCATGGTCTCCCAAACTAGGTGAAAGTAGTGCAGTATGTGCTTCGTTCACTGGTGTGCCTTTGATTCCTTCACCTCATCAATGGCACCAGTGCTATTGTAGTAGAGGAAGATTGGACCATCAAGGAAGGATGCTACTCCAAACTTAATGATGAACTTCCTCAACCATATAGCTTTTTTCGTAGCATCTGATGCTGCAATATACTCTGCCTCGCAAATAGAGTCTGCCATAATATGCTACTTGAAACTCTTCTAGTAGATGGATCTATCATTTAGAGTAAAGATATAACCCGACATGCTTCTACTATCATCATGGTCAGATTGAAAGTTGGAGTCAGTAAATTTTATAAGTTTCAAATCTGACTCATCATAAACCAACCATTAGTCCTTAGTATTTCTTAAATACTTAAGAATGACTTTTACCACTTTCTAGTGATTCTCTCCAAGATTAGATTGGTATCTACTCACTACTCCTAGTGAGTATTCACATATGATCTTATACATGCCATTGCGTACATGATAGATCCTACTATTGAAGAATATGGGATTCTACTCATATGCTCTCTCTCTTCAGGAGTTGTTGGATAATCCTTCTTAGAGAAAAATTTTATGTCCTATCGAAAGATAGTCTTTTTTTAAATTCTCCATGCTGAACCTCTTCAGCACAATATCTATGTACGTGGACTGGGATAATCCAAGCATTTTTTTAGATCTATCCCCATAGATCTTCATCCCTAGGATGTAGGATACTTCAACCAAGTCCTTCATGAAGAACTATGATGACAACCAAATTTTTATTACCTACAGTGCAGGGATGTCATTCCCGATTTAGAGATTGCCATCCACATACAAGACAAGGAATACCACTGGTGGACCATTTGCTCATTTGTACATACAGGGCTCTTCTCCATTCTTGATGAAGTCATATATTTTGATCATCTTATTAAAATGCATATTCCAACTCCGAGATGCTTGCTTCAATCTATAAATGAATCTCTGAAGCTTACACATCTTAGACTCATCTATGGATGTGAAACCCTTAGATTGTATCATATATACCTCTTTGATCAGTTCTCCATTTAGAAAGCCATTTTTATATCCATCTACCAGATCTTATAATTCAGATGAAAAGTTATCGCAAGCATTATCTGAATGGATTTGAGCATTGCCATAGGGAAGAACGTCTCATCATAATCAATACCATACTGTTGACAATACCCCTTGGCAACTAGACGAATTTTATAGGTCTCCACATTTTCATCTATGCCTCTCTTCTTTTGAAGATCCATTTACATCCAATGGATTTAACCCCTTTGAGTGAATCAACTAATGTCCACACATCATTGACCTTCATGGACTCCATCTCGAATTTCATGGCCTCAAGCCATTTTTTATAATCGGTCTCTGCATTACATCCATATAGGTGATCGAATCCTTATCATTTTCATCAAGTTTGATGGGATCACCATCCTGAATCAAGAAACCATAGTATCCGTCCAACTAATGTGGTACTCTATCAGATCATCTTAATGGTGTAGGTATGTTGGGCTCCAAATTTGATCTAATCAAATTTGATTCAGGTTCAACTATAGGTGTCGATCTTTCTACCTGTTGAACTTCATCAAGTTCAATCTTAGAGACAACAGTTCCTTTACCAAGGAACTCCTTTTCTAAAAAATTTTTCTTAAAGCTGACAAACACCTTTTGTTCATTAGCATGGTAGAAAAAGTATCTTTTGGTCTCTTTGGGATATCCTATGAATGTGCACTTGTCAGACCTAGATCCAAGTTTATTTATGATTAACCGTTTGACATAAGCCAGGCACACTTAGACCCTAAGGTATGAAAGTGCTGGCTTACACCCTATCTATATCTCATATGGAGTCTTAATTATAGACTTACTTGGAACCCTATTTAATAGATAGCAAGTCAATTCGAGTGCATATCTCTAGAAGGATATCGACAAGTTAGCAAAATCTATCATGGATCAGACTATGCCTAACAGAGTCCGATTCCTCCTTTCAGATACACCATTATGCTATGGTATTTCTGAAGGAGTCCATTAGGAGAGAATCCTATTCTCTCCAAGATATTTAAGAGACTCATCAAAAAGATATTTTCCTCCTCGGTTAGATCGAAGAGTTTTAATACTCTTTTCAGTTTATTTTTCTACTTCACTTCAGAATCATTTGAACATTTCAAATGAATCCAACTTATGTTTCATCAAATAGACATCCATATGTGGATAGATCATCTATGAAAGTGATGAGATAGAAATATCCACCTCTGACACTAGTGCTCATTGGTCTACATACATCAGTATGTACTAGACTTAAGAGCTCAGTGGCTCTCTCATCTTTTTCAGTAAAAGATGACTTAGTCATTTTACCAAGAAGATAAGATTCATAGGTTGAAAGTGATTCATAATCACTGACTTCGAGGATTTTCTTTTGAGTCAACTTATTTATACTATTCTTGTTTATGTGACCTACCTGCCATAAGTAGATATCAGACACATTATCTAATCTAGCATGCTTGCCAGTTGAATAGACTATATTAATAGGTTGTGATATCATGTATATACCATTGTTCAAACATCTAGAGAAAATAATAACACATTCATAATGATATTATAAAATTATTTTTTATTAAAATTTTATAATTATCTTTGGCCAAAAGGCCTACATAAATGATATTTAAAAAAAAACTAGGATAAAAATGACAATCATTAAGAATAATAGTATGGAACTCAAATATAAGTTTCAATATTTCTAATGCTAGAACTGGAATTAATCTTCCATCTCCAACGTTCACGAACCTCTCACCTTGCTCGAATCTCCTACTAACCTACAACCCTTGCAATAAATTACAAATATGGTAAGGGCTACCGATATCTAATACCCAGTCAGTAATATTACAAATAGAAAAATTGCAAGGAGTTATCATAGAAATACCTTGTCCAGCAATAGCTTGCTTCTTTATCTACCTGTTGGGATCCAAGGAGGTAATGTACTGAGGATAGTTCTTCTTCTAGTGCTCCCACTTTTTGCAAAAGAAGCATTCAGCTTGACTCTTATCTGGCTTGATCTTCCTGGTCTGGCCTTGCATAGATGTCCCAACCTGAACTTGCACCTTCTTGCCTTTCTTCTTCTTTCCTTTTTTAAAGGGTAGAGAACTAGAAGATGAACCTTCCACTAAGTTCACCGACTCCTTGTGGAGCTGGTGATTCTTCTCAAAGTTTTGAAGTAACCCTAGTAACCCATGATAGTTTACTTCAGGCTTTGCCATTTTGTAATGAGTAAGAAATGAAAAATAGGACTTGGGCAGTGGTTTAATATTGCATCTTTCCCAAGCTGTTCATGCAAGAAAAAGCCGAGCTTGCTCAAACAATCCATTAGCTCGATCATGTACAGTACATGATCAATGATAGAAGCTCTATCCCACATCCTGGCATTGAAGATGGCACAACTAGTCTTGTGCCTCTCAACATCATCGGGTGTGCCAAAAGAATCCTCCAACACTTGAAGCATATCATTTGGCTGAGCCATCTTGAACCTACCATTGAACTCATTGCTCATGGCTGCCAGCATAATACAATGCCCCATGGTTCAGTTATTGAGCCACTTCTGGTAAGTATCTCTAACTGTTTCACGTTTATTAAGAGCTGGCTCCTTAGGTGTTGGATTTGTCAATATATACAAGATCCATTCATGATCTAGGACTATCTTCAACTTTCAGTACCAACTACTAAAGTTAGGTCCCACCAACTTATCATTATCTAATAATAATCAGAGTGATAGAAAAGTGGCCATAACTGCACCAAGGAAAACCAAAATCTAATTAGTAATTGATTCATTAAATCTAAAGATTTGGACTTTTAATCAAAAGATTCTTCCACTATTTTATTCAAATTGGTAGCCTCTACCTCTAATTCAAGGAATTATCCTAATTTTTTAGTGGATACTAGAATCCACATCGACTACACACAAGTTCAACTTTGGTTGGTCAACCCATGTATATCTAAGGATATGTTCATAACCAATTATTTTTTTAAATAACTTTTAGTAATTTAATTTTTATCCCAGTCCCTAATCAGTAGGCTTTGGCCTCTACTGAAAAGGTCTGATTAGGTCCAACAATTAACATGACCATACTTGGTCCATCTAATCAATGAATGATTAATCCAACTTTAGTTGGTCAACCTAACCACCATTTAGAAAGATGCGATCAAGAAATCATATCATGAATGATAATTCCATCAATCGATAAACACCAGATCTTTGGACCTCTAATGATTATCTAACTAATGGACCTATTATCATCCAATTAATGGGAGGCTATGATCTAGTTATCACTATAATTATTTTATTTTAAGGATCTAATAATTTTATAGGATTTAATTGATTTGATTTAGAGAGAGAAGATCAGATGAACCAGCTTATCATGATCCTTCTACTAGCTTTACCAAGTCAGCTTAAAGAAAATCATTTTTAGGCTGGTCTAGAAGCATCTAAATCAGTCACACTAATTACCTAATTGATATGGGTTAGCTCAAATAGTCAAGCGATCTGATCAAAATGTAATTTCACCAAGAATGCTAAGTAAGTTTGATCGATGGGAGGGTCTGCCAAAGCTTGCCTTAGATACCATAAAAAATGGTGAAGTAAGTGGGCTGCCAATTAAAGACCATCGATCTAGTTTATCTTAGATACTAACTGATTTAATTAGTCCCGATTAGATCAACTTAATAGTTTGAGCTAGACCGCGTAGCCAAGAATTAAGTCCATCTTAGGTCTCATTAAAGATATGGACTTGACGAACTGCAACTGTAGTAATTGATCTAGAGAATCCTTGACCTAATCTAAGAAAATAATTGATTAAATTTAGTCAATTCTCTAATTAAGTCCATTCTTTAATCTAACCTTGGTCTAATCCAATTAATGGACCTAATTTTCACTAACCCATTAACCTAATGTGTTATGATTTGTAACTTAGGATCTTCAATTCACAATCCTAGATCCTAATCAAATAATTTCTTAATTCTTAATTAAGTTTTGGGCTAAGGGTTCAAGTTTGACTTTTTAAAAATAATTTGTATATTTATAAAATATTTTTATAACATGGTTCTACCAACCAAGTTACATGTTTGATTCATAATCTATATAAAATTAACATGAAACTACTTTAGATCTAATCTAAACAGATTCATGTAATTGAAACTATTTCAATTCCAATCAATCATAAATTACTTTAGATCAAATCTAACATATTTATAATGATTAAAAATTAAATTAAATTATTTTTAATTAGATCATAAATTTTTTTAGATTTAATTTAAAATTTTATGATCAAGATTTTAGATCAACACGTACTATGATAACCTCTCCACTATAAAGAATAAACCTTACAATAGGACAACTTTATAATCAGTCGGTACAATCTAAAAATATTTATTTTTAGATTTAAAACTATTTTAAATCTAACCAATCATAAATAAATTTAGATCTCATCCAATAAATTTATGATTAGTAATAGATCTATACGAACTAGGATAATCTCTCCACTGTAAGGGATAAATCTTACAGCAGGATAATCTTATATCAGTTCGTATGATCAAATTTTTTTTAAAATTTTAGATTTAATTATCAAATTATAAATTAGATCTAATTTAAAAATAATCTAAGCATGCATCATTAATCATGTAATAATGAACCATAGCTCTGATACCAATTGAAGAAATTAGATCTAGGATTTCAAGATTAAATCTTGAAACTTTTTCAAATCTAAGCAGTAGAAGATAGAAATTAATTAAATTAATTCATAAAATACTAAAAAAGATCCTAAATCTATGATCCTATTACATGATTTTAGCATATAATTAAATTAAAAATTAAAAATATTAGAAAAAAATATGTTGATCATATCAACATGGATCTACACTAGATCTAACATAGGTATATAACAGAGGATCAGATTTTTATTACCTTTACAAGTTAGACTTTCTAACTTACTGATCCAAGCTTGAGGATGTTGCTTTAAGCTACAGACGTGTCCGGCCTCTAAAGGTTGTTTATATGAGCCCATGAATACTGATCAAAAGTTTAATGCCCAAATATCAGCATAGTATGCTAGTACTGTGCTAATCCTTCTCCGATGGTTGATCTGGATCTTTCTTCTACAAGATTTAGACTCTCCAATTTTATAAGAAGGAGGTGAAGAGATTTTTAACTAGAGACACCTCTCCAAAAATCTCTAAGAAGGAGAAAAAGGGGAGAAGAAAAAATAGCCCTAGAAGAAGATCCTCTTCTTTTTTTTGTTTTTTCACCTAGATACCAAGATTGGTGTCTTTAGAACTCTCATGCCCAAGATGAATATTCCCCTAATTTTCTCACACCCAAATGGTCTCTCTAATGTCTGGAATACCCTAAAAACATCAGACCAAAATGACTTTCTTATATAGAGATATGTAGGAGTCCTTGTCTAGGTCAAATACCTAGACAAGTTATGTCCAAAATAGGCAACAAGTTGGGGCGCCCAACACTTGGGCACCCCCTCCTTTTTTTCAGGCACGGACTAGTTGTAAATGGTGCACAAAAATCTCTTTTTCACCATGGAAAATTAGAGGTAAATTAGGAACAGTGGGCGGCACGCATGGAAGGAGTTTTAGTTTTCTAAAACTCTATCATAAGAAAATTCAAATCACATTCAAACCTCCTTACATTGACCTGGTCCATAACAAATCTCCATATAAGAAAGAGAGAAAGAGAGAGGGCGTGCGTGAAGCCTAAGAAGAGAAGATTCTCCATGCATAAAACCATGAGAAGGGGCACAGCATGGGTGTGGGATATAGGTGGTGCAAGGTAGGGAATCCTAGTCATACTAGGATTCCTATTTTGACTCGGTCAAAAATGATTTCTCAAACCAAATTAAATTAAAATAAGTTTAACCCAATTAAAATAGATCTTAATCCAACCAAGATCTTAGTTGAATTAGATTTAATTTTGATTTAATTTCTAACAAATTAAAGATTGGGTTGACCCAAGTCCTAATTGAACTAGGACTAGTTCTTCTTTGCAATTGGCTCATCTAATAAACCAATTAAACTTGATTAAATCAAGTCCAAACCAAATTTAATTAAATCATATTTAATTAGATATAATCATAGTCCACTGGCTTAATCAAATTAAAATAATTGACAATCCAATTGCTAATCGATCCTCTTACAATACTTGCATTAGGTTAAATATCAATCATATTGAATGTTTAATCCTAGAACGATTCTTAATCATTGATCAACCATCCGATCAGATCGTGAACTCTTATGTATGTGTTACTATAGATCCGAACCTAAGTCAGTAGTGATGCGTGCTAATTTATAGCTATGGCAAGTGCACCAGTCGATCAAGTAATAAAGTGAATGAGTAGAGTATCATCCCTAGAGGATTGGAAAATAAGTACTGAAAAGCTCTTTCCTATGCTTTATTTAGAAGATCGATTTATGAGAATAAGAAATTAAAGAACAAAATAAAGAAAATAATTAAAAATTTTTAAGAAAATAGAGAGAGTGTAAATTATTAGGATTTTAAATTTAAGAGTAATGGTTTACTAAGGCAATCGGTTCACCAACTCAGTTAATACAATATTCAGATATTTAGATTAATTTTATTTCATGGACGGTGGAGTCTCCTAATTTATTCACTATCCTTTGGTCCAAGCATAGCAAAACTATTAATATTTATTAATTATCCTTTGGTCCAGGTGTAATTTAAATAAATATTAATGCATTAGATTTTGTGAAACCCTCTAATTAAAATACGCTGCGTCCAAAGTGCACTAAAATTCCTGCATGCATATGAATTCTAATTTGATTCATAATACAAGGTATATAATCAAGAAGCATTAACATAGATGTACTTGGTCCATAACATCTATGTTCATCAGATCAATTAGAAGATGGCCAGTAATCTAAAAGCATTAAGATCAGATTTATATACTCCTCATGAATAAAATTTAAAAATAAATCATACTGAATATTGCATCAAAAGAGTGGCTACACCTTAGCCTTAGTAAAATAAAATTTAGTTCATAATAACAAGTTCAAAAATAGCAAATAAAATAAAAAATATAGAGAAATTAGACTGTTTGATTATTGAAATTGATTATCTGCTGCTCTTGATGTGGAGAACTTGGCGAAGAAGAAGAGGCTCCTTGATCGATGTCTTGATCGTCGAAGAAAAATCAAAAACCCTTTTTAATTTTCTCACAAATCACTTTTTTTCTTTCTACCTCTCTCCTCTCTCTTTCTCTCTCTCTTTCTCCCTCTCTCTGTGTTTCTCTCTTTTTCTTTCTGATTTCTTCTCTCTTTTTTTCATGATAACAAATTCTTTTTTTATAGATAAAGAGTTTAAATTTCCCTCAAAATCCATCAAAAATTATGTTTAAGACTCCTAAAACAACTCAAACTAAGATTTGGATAATTTTGACCGTTAGATGTTGATCAAACGATCCAAAAACCACTCAAAAACTCCTTAAAATAACCCAGATCAAGTCAAATTTAATATCAGCCATTGGATCAACGGTTAGATCAAATCTGGGCCATCCGATCGCGTTGAAAGAAGCCTTCTGATCTATTGTTTAACGTCAGGATGAATCTCAGCCGTTGGATCTTGATCGGGAGCTATGGATGCCATCCATCAGTGCCTTCTTTTCGACTGTTCGATCAAGCTTCAGTGAAAACCGCTCGTTGGATCAGCCAGAATTCCCAAATTGCCCTCCATGGACCGTGCGCGAGCCCGAAGTTGCGTAGACCACCGCGTTCTTCAACCAATCAGAGCACGCCTCTTGCTGTGAAATTCCTAAAATACCCTTTGGTTGGTCCACCGTGCACCATGAAAAATGCTGATGTCATCCTAACGTCAGCGTTGCGTCGACGATTTTTTTTTTTTTTTGAAATTCAATTCTAGGCTCGTTTGAAGTCCATTTTGCCTAAAATTTTTTTTATCAGAATCAGAAAAATAAGATCTTCACATTGGTTCCTTCTTTCCTACATAAGATTAATAAAAGTATCAATTTTTAGCAAAATAGATTAATTTATTTTATAATTTAATACTTTTATTAGTATATTTTTACCACTTATCACACCCCCTAACTTAGTCATTGCTAGTCCCTTAGCAATGTTTTATTTAATACCATGTTTCAATAAGATTATCCATCATAAAGATAAAATCTAGGATTAAAGGTCAAAAAGTTTAGAAAATACTGCTAACTAAGCATTGAGCTTCAGAAGCAAATTTTTCAGTCAATACAATTAAAAACTTTCTTAGAGTACATCAAAGATCTATAGCACTTATGTTCGTGATGACTAACTTTAGCATTTTAGTATTAAATTAAAAGAACAAAAGTATCCTCTCTTATCACCTATTTTGGTCAATTTTCTATACATTC
The DNA here is from genome assembly GCA_006176705.1 of Cocos nucifera. Classification (NCBI taxonomy): domain Eukaryota; kingdom Viridiplantae; phylum Streptophyta; class Magnoliopsida; order Arecales; family Arecaceae; genus Cocos; species Cocos nucifera. The sequence goes on from QRFJ01003533.1 coordinate 184,652, forward strand.
TCAATTTTATACTCATGAATTAAGGTAGCTTTCACACTGCCTTTTCTTTTCTTTTCTTTTTTTTTTTTGCTGAGCATCCTGGCCTTTCCTTCACCATTTTATGTGAATTTTCACACTTGACCTAGGTGCAGAGATCCAGTTACTAGGCTTTGGGCAATCCACATATACTCTGTCTTTTGCACTTTATTTATAGGCAGGTAGCTCTTTCCTTAAATTCAAGTTTTTTTGATTAGAATGTATATTAATTACCAATTTTTAGTGATAATTGAATCCTCAGTTGGCCTTATAATCAATACCTACTTTGCCTTGTTAGTGTGCATGTGCAATAAAAAGTGCTAATAATCTTTTAATGACCTAAGTAGGCTGCTAAAAGTTGACCAACTAATCTACTTCTTTAACTCATTACATTCATTAGCAAATAATTCTATCTTTTATCACTTATCCAGTTTATCTTGCTCAAGATTTTCTTCTTGACACATGGGTTTTTTTTTTTATATAATTATTCTACATTATCTTAAAAGAGAAAGAAAAATAAAGGATGTAATAAAGGACAGGAAGGAATACACCTGATTTTATTCAGTCTGGTTCTTTGGAGCTTTGAAATTTTGCTTGAGTTCTCATTGATTTTTCTGCAAAATTGAAAATACACACCAGAGCAGTAAAAGAGCAACCAATAAATTACTGAAAAATAAAAGAAAAGAAAAATGATCAAAACTAAAAAGAAAAGAAATAACCTATCTAGTAGTTCTGATTTATAGTCTTCAGCTTGACTTTCTTTGAATTCTAAAGTGGATCAATCTGGTGCCACTTCAATTGGAATACTTTCATGTTTGATTGCATCCTCTTTCAATTTGACATTGCTCGCTTTTATAGTCTCAAACCTATTTTCTACAGAATTCTCATATAATGGATTGTCAATAATGTCAATTAAAAAATAAGTTTGATTGTCATCAGGATGTTTAGTATCTTTGAAAACATTAAAAGTAACTTGTTCGTCTTGGACTCTAAGAATTAATTTTCCTTATTGAACATCTATTAAAGCTCCTCCAGTAGCTAAAAAGGGTCTCCCTAAAATAAGGGGTACATCATAATCTTCTTCCATATCAAGAACAATAAAATCAACAGGAAAAATAAACTTGTTTACCTTTACCAAGACATCCTCCACTATACCTCTTGGATATTTAATGGATCTATCGGCTAATTGAAGAGTAATAGTGGTAGGCTTTGGTTCTCCTAGACCCAGCTTTCCTGAAAATAGAAAAAGGCATGAGATTAATGCTTGCTCCTAAATCACATAAAACTTTATCAAAACTACAATCACCAATAATGCAAGGGATAGTAAAACTCCCTGGATCTTTTAGCTTCTGTGGTAATTTATTTTGAAGTATTGCTGAGCATTCTTCATTCAAATTTATTCTCTCATGCTCCTTCAGCTTTTTCTTATTTGTTAAGATTTCTTTGAGAAACTTGGCATACCTGGGCATTTGAGTAATAGCATCTACAAAAGGAATATTAATATGTAAATTCTTTAGAATTTTGAAAAAGTTAGAAAATTCCTTATCTGGATGTTGTATTTGTCTCACTAGGAATGGTAGTAGCGGAATGTAGGGCTTCATATTTGGATCAGCAAACCGTATACCTGAGACCATCCATCCGCTGGTTGTTTTGGTGACTGACGAATTTGAGTTGATGGTTCCTTATTTGTAGTTGGCTCTTCAGTCTCAATTCTTCTGATGTGGCTCCTCTAACTTTGTACCACTTCTTAGGGTGATAGCATTGACTTGCTCCCTTGGATTTGTCTCCGTATTGCTTGGCAAGGATCCTTGAGGTCTCTCAGAGATTATCTTAGCCATTTGACCTATTTGCATCTCCAAGTTTCGAATTGCTGCTGTTTGGTCCTGCCTAAGTTTGGCTTCCAAATTTTTTATAGTTGCTTCTTGGTTTTGCATAAATTTGACCATCAGCTCTTCCATGTTGGACTTCTTTTCAGGTACTTGGAATCCCGGGGGTGGCTGTTGTGCTGCATTTTGATTGCTCCATGAGAAATTTGGGTGCTGCCTCCACCCTTGATTGTATGTGTTGGAGTAGGGATTGTTTTGTTGCGGCCTGAAAAAATTATCCAATATAATTAGCTGTATCAGTTGTTTTAGCAAAAGGATTACCTGTCTGGCAATTGCTCGTATCATGTCCTCCTCCACACAGGTCACAAGTAATGCTCTGAACATGCATAGCTGTTCCCTTTAAGTTGTTGACTTCGGCTCTAAGGGCTGCAATTTCAGCTAGTAAGGTTGGCACGCAATCTACTCCCTGCACAGCTGCTAGTCTTTTTGGCATCATGCGCTCTGTCTGCCATTGATAGCTATTTGATGCCATCTCATCGATCAGATCGAAGGCTTCTTCCTTCCATTTTTTGATTAATGGTTCCTCCTGCTGCTGCATCAATCATAGATCGATTAGTAGGAGATAAACCATTATAGAAAGTTTGTACCTGAAGCCATACGGGTAGTTGATGATGTGGACATCTCCTCAGCAGTTCCTTGAAATGCTCCCAAGCCTCATATAGCGTCTCCATGTCCATCTGCATAAAAGAAGTGATATCGTTGTGCATCTTAGCAGTTTTGGAAGGTGGAAAGTACTTGGCTAAGAATTTTTGGGCTAGAACATCCCAAGTTGTGATAGAACCTGCAGGAAGAGAATGAAGCCAATTTTTAGCTTTATCCCGTAAAGAGAAAGGAAATAACCTTAATCTAATAGCATCATCCGACACCCCATTAATTTTAAAAGTATCACAAAGTTCAAGAAAATTAGAAATATGGGCATTCGGATCATCATGCACGTGTCCACTGAATTGGACAGTTGATTGAATCATCTGGATCATCGTCGACTTTATTTCAAAGTTGTTTGCTCGTACAGGCGGTCTCCTGATGCTCGAAGCTGCATCGGCTATAGATGGTGTGATGTAATCATTTAATGGATGATGTACTGGTCGAATAGCTTCATGCTGTCCTTCAGTCGCCATATCCACTCCTAGATTGATGTCGTTAGGATCTTCAGCTGCCATGTTTCTCTCTTGTTGTAGTCTTCTAATGGTTCTTTCAATTTCTGGATCTAAAGGTAGTAAGTTACTATGTCCAGTACGTGTCATGCACTAAATTTTTTTTTTAATAATAAAAATTAAAAATAAATTTCTAAAGTAAAGCTAGGATCAAAATTTTAATATTGTTTTAGACACAATCCCCGGCAACGGCGCCAAAAACTTGATGCATGCTAATTTATAGCTATGGCAAGTGCACCAGTCGATCAAGTAATAAAGTGAATGAGTAGAGTATCATCCCTAGAGGATTGAAAAATAAGTACTGAAAAGCTCTTTCCTATGCTTTATTTAGAAGATCGATTTATGAGAATAAGAAATTAAAGAAAAAATAAAAAAATAATTAAAAGTTTTTAATTAAATAGAGAGAGTGTAAATTATTAGGGTTTTAAATTCAAGAGCAATGGATTACTAAGGCAATCGGTTCACCAACTCAGTCAATACAATATTCAGATTTTTAGATTAATTTTATTTCATGTGACGGTGGAGTCTCCTAATTTATTCACTATCCTTTGGTCCAGGCATAGCAAAACTATTAATATTTATTAATTATCCTTTGGTCCAGGTGTAATTTAAATAAATATTAATGCATTAGGTTTTGTGAAATCCCTCTAATTAAAATACGCTGCGTCCAAAGCGCACTAAAATTCCCGCATGCATATGAATTCTAATTTGATTCATAATACAAGGTATATAATCAAGAAGCATTAACATAGATGTACTTGGTCCGTAACATCTATGTTCATCAGATCAATTAGAAGATGGCCAGTAATCTAAAAGCATTAAGATCAGATTTATATACTCCTCATGAATAAAATTTAAAAATAAATCATACTGAATATTGCATCAAAAGAGTGGCTACACCTTAGCCTTAGTAAAATAAAATTTAGTTCATAATAACAAGTTTAAAAATAGCAAATAAAATAAAAAGCATAGAGAAATTAGACTATTTAATTATTGAAATTGATTGTCTGTTGCTCTTGATGTGGAAAACTTAGCGAAGAAGAAGAGGCTCCTTGATCGATATCTTGATCATCGAAGAAAAATCAAAAATCCTTTTTGATTTTCTCACAAATCACTTTTTTTCTTTCTACCTCTCTCCTCTCTCTTTCTCTCTCTCTTTCTCCCTCTCTCTATGTTTCTCTCTTTTTCTTTCTAATTTCTTCTTTTTTTTTTCACGATAACAAACTCTTTTTTTTATAGATAAAGAGTTTAAATTTCTCTCAAAATCCATCAAAAATTAGGTTTAAGACTCCTAAAACAACTCAAACTAAGATCTGGATAATTTTGACCATTGGATGTTGATTAAACGGTCCAAAAATACTCAAAAACCCCTTAAAATGACCTAAATCAAGTCGGATTTAATATCAGCCATTGGATCAACCGTTGATCAAATTTGGGCCGTTCGATCGCGTTGAAAGAAGCCTTCTGATCTATTGTTTAACGTCAGGATAAATCTCAGCCATTGGATCTCGATCGGGAGCTATAGATGCCATCCATCAGCACCTTCTTTTTGGCCGTCCGATCAAGCTTTAGTGAAAACTGCCCGTTGGATCAGCCAGAATTCCCAAATTGCCCTCCATGGATCGTGCGCGAGCCCGATGTTGCGTAGACCGCCACGTTCTTCAACCAATCAGAGCACACCTCTTGCTGTAAAATTCCTAAAATACCCTTCGGTTGGTCCACCGTGTGCCGCGAAAAATGTTGACGTCATCCTGACGTCAGCGTTGCGTCGGCGGTTTTTTTTTTAAATTCAATTTTGGGCTCGTTTGAAGTCCATTTTGCCTGAAATTTTTTTTATCAGAATCAGAAAAATAAGATCTTCAATTGGTGGCCTTCTTTCCTATATAAGATTAATAAAAGTAATAATTTCTAATAAAATAGATTAATTTATTTTATAATTTAATATTTTTATTAGTATATTTTTACCACTTATCAAGTAGCATAGAAATAAATTTTTGTATCAATTAAAGTGACCATCTAGTAATAGTATCCGATGGCCAGATAGGTCGAATGTGTAGAACAACATCCTTAGAATCCATGTGGATATAGTTTCCATATAACTCATCTCCTTGACCAAAATGCTCATAGGATACCTCAAAGTTTAACCATCAATCTTAATTAGGCTATCCACATTGTATTTCAAAATATCAAATCCATCTCATAGATTATCCTGACCAAGATTTTGCTATATTGAAATACAGTGATACATTCTTCTCCAACTCTTGGAGTAGTTAATTCTATTTTGATTACACACCAACTTCACAAGTACTTGATTGTGCTCAAAAGCCTTCCATCACTGAATTATAAATTTAATTAGTCTGGTATCAAAGTGTGGTGAGTTACTTGCAAGCTACTAAGGTGATCTCAAATTTAAAGGATACTTATACCTATATTCCATCAGAGCAATTATTGACAGTAGAATACTCTGGAGTTGGTCATGTTCAGTGATAATGTATCCTTACATCTTACCTGTATACCATACCAGTGTCTCCACACTTCTTGGTTAAGAGAACAACCAACCTATTGTTGAAAATTGTATCCTAAAGTCAATCATCTAGATTGTAGATGGTTGAGCTTAATGTAAAATATACTTGAATTATAAATAAAAATATTTTTTGGTATTTCATTACTTTTGCATCTTTTTGTAATGAACTCTTCTATGATGAAGTCCTTAGGACTATTTAGATTTGTCAAAGAAGAATTTATCATTTAGTCCTTAAATTAGTTCGTGACCAAATGATACATTATTACCTAGGATGACAACGTATCGAGTGTAGGTCGTTGTGTGCCATAAGTGTTGATTATCCTCTTAACCAAGAAGTATGGAGATACTATTATGGCATGTAGGTGAAGTGTAGGGGTACATTTCACTGAGCTCTCTACTGTCAAGAATTGCTCACGAAGGATATGGGTATAAGTGTTTCTTAGACTTGAGATCACCATGGTGGCTTACAAGCAACTCACTGTACTTAGGTACCGAACTACTTAAATTTTTAATTCAGTAATGGAAGGCTACTTGGGTGTAGTCGAGTACTTATGAAGTCGGTGAGTGTGTCAAGATAGGATTGACCCCTGCAAGTGTTGGAGCAAGTGCATCAATGTATTTCAATTTAGCAAAACCTCGAATGGAGTAGTCTATTCGATGGACACCATAATTTGAAATATACTATAGATGATTTTTCGAGGTTGACAGTTAAATCCTAGATCATCTTTTGAGCATTGAGGTCAAGGGGATGAATTATATAATAATCATATTTCATAGGTTCGTTGATGTTGCATTATGATAAATTCAACCTATCTGAATGTCGGATACCATTGCTAGATGGTCACATTGATTAGTATAGAAAATCAGTTTCTGTGCTATCGACTTAGGATTCGAACCTATGGGGTCACACATAATAGGAATTAGTACCTGATCTGATGGCTGATCTAGAGTCCTGATGGACTGAAACTCTAAATCCCACTCATCTGGGACTCTCTGATCAAGAGTTTCATTAGTCTGGGACTCTATGATTTTGAGTTCTATTCATTTGGGACATTGGGTTCAAGAGTCCCACTAGATTGGGACTCTTCGAGAGTTTCATAATGATGAAACTCTATTGTCCAAACTCCCATCCAATTGGAACTCTATATTTATTAGAGAATTAATTAGCAATTTAATTTTTGATAAGCTTAATTTGATTGAGCGATGAGGATTTGATCAAGTTTGATCGAACTGGATTCGATTGGGTTTGACCCGATTAGGTCATGAGTTGACCTAATCATTATGAGAGATTTGATCCTAATTTGATTAGGAGTTGAACCAAATTAATTTCTAATTTAATTAAGAATTAAATAGGTTGGGTTAAGCTTAATTTGGTTGGATTTAATCTAGTCTAGTTGATTTTGAATTAATTTGGTTTGGTTGAAACCAACTTGGACTAATTCAAATCCTGTTTGAATTCAAACCTCCCCATGCGCCACCTCATGTTTGACTTTTCTACCTTGCCCATGCCCATCTTTGTTTTTATGTAAGTTTCTCACATGAATAAAAGGAATTTGTGCCCCCCATTTTTTCTCTTTTTGACCTGATCCAAGTATTGGACCAGTTCAAACTCTTTTGAATTTTGAATTCAAAGAGGTTGGTTTGGTAGAAATCTCCCTCTCCCTCTTATCCTTATCTCCACGCCCTTTTTTCTTTATGGTTGCCAATTTTTCTGAAAAATGGTGCATGCATACAGAAAGAAAAGTCCTTCTACATGTGAAATAAGTAGTATGGGCATTGGAATTGGATAGGCTTGCATTTGAATTCAAATACTAGAAGTTGATTGAAACTAGTTCAACCAATCTTAACCTATCCACTCCACACAACATTTCTAGTTATTTTTCATGCAATAAATTATGAGGATTTTTGTGTGTAAAAAAGAAGGGGACATCATTCCATGGTAAAAATTTGAAAGTGAATGGGCAATGGTTTTAGACAAAAAAAATCTTGGAGTGAAGGTGAGTAGGGTCCTATAGCACTTTATTTTTTCCTTATGCCTCTATTCTCTTCTAATTTTCATCTCTAAGGACATCCAATTTTTTAATATGATCTAAATAGGATTTATAGATTTTAAAGTCATATTTCATTGAAAACTTATTTCATGAAAAAACTACACACAGAGAGGGCATAAGAGGGTTTTCAGTGTGTCAGGATTTTTGGGTCAGGTGAAACCTTAGATTTGGGAATCCAGGTTCGGATGGAAAGATCGAGTGCCGTGAGCATCGAATCACCACCAAACTTTGTACACCATCTTATCATCCTCCAAAAAAGGAGTTCTAATTTTTTGGAGTATCCAAAAAATTAGAAAGTGGATGGTCAATCAGATCGATCGTGATCAACCGTCAAAGGCTCCTTCGAGGAGCTAGCACTCCAATAGGGCTGATTGGGATCAAAAGCTCCATATGGACCTACCGTAGAGGCCAAACATATGTGCAGCTATGGTACGATACTAGAGTATTATTTGATGAATTTAGATTATGGTGATCAGCTATCCATAAAAAGATATTATATTCTGAACAGATAGATGTAGTAAAGAGTTTACTGCATAGTTTTATTTTTTAGATCAATATGAATACATGCGTATTATGTTTAGATCCTTAGTGTAGAACTTAATATTTTGATATGATTAATAATTAATTAATTTAATTAATTAATTTTTGACTATATTTTAGTTATTTTTAAAAAAATTTTGAAAGTAGTACTGTAAACCCTACACTGCTTTCTTCACCTATATGGCATATAGTGATCTATGCTTGATAGATGCTGTCGTTCTTATTAACAGCCTATCATTTGATCATGAATAATTTAAGGACTAATTGATAAATTTTCTTTTTATCAAAACTAAATAGTCCTAAGGACTTCATCACAATAATGGAGTTCATTAGAAGATGTAGACTTTATGATGAAAAAGATATCAAAATATTTATTATTTACTAATAAATTAATTATAATTACAAGATTGCTCAACCATCAAAAGATTGATAATTAATTTTGGAGCATATTTTTCAATAATGATAATTCTTTTTGATGTAAAATTTTAAATTTTAAGAATTTAGTTATGACTATAACTTATTTTTTTAAAGCATGAACAGTATATTTCAATCATGACCCATCATATAGAATTATATTCAATACTTTAATTCTTGAAAATTTATAAAATAATTTTTAATAATTCTCTCTAATATAAACTATTAAACCAAATATGGACTGTATCTTTTGATCACAGCCCATCTCAATAAATATAGCCTATTTAGATATTAATCAATAGCAAGCATATTAACACAAGATCTTATGCATGGAGAATAAAATTTACAACTAAGCAGGAGGACATATTATTCATTACATAAAAAAATTATATAAAATAAAAAAAGTATAATCTGTACTAAAAGATTTCATCTACTTTTTCTAGATTTAGGTTTTTAGCCATGCATGGTTGACGATCTATTCACTTCTAGCATCTTCAAACTCCTTGGTGAAGGATGGAAGAAGAAGAAATGAGGAAGAAAGAAGAAAGAAAGAAGAGAGAAGAGGAGAGAGAGAATGTGGGCTTTGGAAGAGGGAGAGGAGACTCAAAGGATCTATGTACTTTCGGTTAAGAGGACCTCTGAGAGGGTGAGAGGGAGGTGATGGCCTATGGGAGAGGGCCTTATTTATGAAGTAGAGAGAAAGAGGGGAAGAGTTTAATCAAAAGAGAGGTTTTGGAGCTTATGGGGGAGTCTAGGATGTAATTTGAATCAATTTCCTCCAGCTCAGATGCATGACACTTTAAATTGTCTAAGAATCCATTTGAAACACCTAATCAAAGCCTAGATTCATTTATGACCATTGGATCTCTTCATTAGAGGATTTTAAGCCATCGAACTGTGTTAAAAATAGCTAAAGGATTCCTGGATCAAGTCGGCAACTTTTTCAGTCGTTCGATGATGCTTGGAAAAACTTGAAATCGTCAGATTGCACCTAGGAGAGTTTGAATCAAAATCGATGCTTGTCCCATCCATCTGATCTCGATTAATAGTGCTGAGAGCCATTGGATCATGCACATCGGCCCCACCTAGCTGTACACCATGTGTAAGCCTGGTTCATCGTTCTGCATCACCTCTGTGAGCCGCATGATATTTGACATCATGATGACATTAGGGCTGGCGGGCTTGGCCCTACGAGCATGCTAGCACTCTAGGATGTTGTCTAGGCCATGGGCTGCTGTGCATGCAATCTGGGATGGTTGGTAGGTCGGGTCGACTTCTTATTATTATTATTATTTTATTTTATTTTATCTTTTCTTCATTTATTTTGGTCTTTATTTAAACTCCAATTTAGCTCAGATTTTTGTCACATTTGATTCTTTTTAACCTGTGAATTGGACTCTTTGCACTGGTGAGCTTCTTTCCTACAAAACATAATAAGCAACATTAATTTTTGAAATAAATATCAATTAATATATATTTTAATGTTCTTTATTTATATATTCATGATATTTATCATGTTGAAAAAGTCAAATAACTTTTATTAATAAATAATTTATATACAATCACAAATAAAAGTGCAACCTTCAATAGACTAACGATTGGCTTTGGTACATAATTTCTAACATTGCTAGTCGACATGATGTGTTAGGTTGTTAAAGGACCCATCTTAATGGTTGGTCAGTTAAGACAATAATAGATGAGCCTAAAAATAAGTTCAAAGTCACTTTGCTGATAGAATTGGAGAATATATCATTTTTTTGATCTTAGAGTACTAAGTCTTGGCACCTTATAATAATTTGCTGGTATAATAAATAGGCTTTTTACGTCCTTGCATCATCTCAAACTAAAACCAAACTAATAGCATTAGGTGAGATGGATAAATATATCAATAAATTCATACCTTCAACTAGCTTTAATAGTAATGGGACTAAGCCAAGATATTTTTTGAGGTCGTCAAAGGTAGACCAGCATTCATTTGACCATTTGAAGTCTTTGATTTGCTTTAGAGTCTTAAAGAAAGGGAGGCACTTTTCAACTAACTTGGATATAAATCAATTGAGGGATGCCATCCATCTAGTGAGCCATTGTACTTTCTTTACCATACTTGGATGCTTCATCTCGAGCAATGCTTGAATATTCTCAAGATTGGCCTCTATTCATTTTTGAATCATGAGAAAATCCAAAAAAATTTTCAGCTGTCACTTTGAAAGTGCATTTGCTAGGGTTGAGTTTCATCCAATATTTATGGAGCATCCCAAAATCTTTTTCCTAATGGTGATATGCCAATCCTCCTCAGTTCCTTTCACTAGTATGTCATCAATATAGACTTTCATATTACTGCCAATTTGCTACTTGAATATTTTATTGACCAAATGTTGGTAGGTAGCATCTGTATTTTTTAAACCAAAAGACATCATTTTATAACAATGCAAACCTTTGTCAGTAACAAAAGCCGTATTTTCTTCATCTTCGGATGCCATTCTGTTTTGATTATAATTAGAGAAGGCATCTTTGAAACTCAGTAATTTATGCCTAAAGCGGCATCGACTAATTAGTCAATCTTTAGGAAAGAAAAATTATTTTTGGGGCAGACTTTATTGAGGTTGGTATAATTAATACATATTCTTTATTTGTCATTTGCTTTTTTGACCATTATAATGTTGGCAATTTACTTCGGATATTGAGCTTCTCGAATGGATTTAGCTTTTAAAAGCTTATCAACTTCTTCTTTTATAGCTCTTTATCTTTCTAGAGTGAAACTCCTCTTCTTTTGTCGTACTAGTCAATGTTGGGGTTAATATTTAGCTTATACACAGTGACATCAATAGAAATCCCAAGCATATTCGATGCCGACCATACAAATACATCAGCATTTGTCTGAAGAAAAGACATTAGCTTATCTTTGAGGTCCAAATTTAATTAAGATCTGATTTGGACTATTTTTTCTAGATCTTCACCCAGTGGAACAACAACAAGCGGTTTAGCCGACTCATCTCGATTTTTTCCAGCTTCATCATTATCTTTTTGATTAGGTGCTTTAATTGGCAAAGTTTTGACTTTTCATTATTGTCAATATCGAGAAGCATTATTTGGCAAGCATCTGATCCCCACACATTTCTTCGACTCCATTCTTTGTTGGAAATCAGACTAGCAGATGGTAAGTGGAGACCACTACTTTAAGAGCATTAAGCCTAGGTCGACCAAGAATGGCATTATAAGCTAAAGGTATTCTAACCACCATGAAAGTAAGTTGAACAGTTGACTGATAAGAATCCCTTCCTATAGTAACTGGTAAAGTGACCACTCCTTCAATAGCCATTGAGTCTCCCAAAAATTTGAACAGTGGTGTGCCGATCTATTTCAACTCATTTAACATGTTCATTTTTTTAAAAACATCATAGAATAATATATCAGCTGAGCTTTCATTATCTACTAGAATTTTCTTCACATAATATTTAGCTATTGTTATAGGAATGACAACAGCGTCATTATGAGGAGTTTGGACTCCTTAAAATCATTATCAAAAAAAGAGATAACTTTGTCGGTGTGCCGCCTTTTAGGAGAGGGACTCATAGATGTCCCTCGAGTTTCTATTGGAAATTATGTCTCCAAGCCAATAATCAGCCTATTAATGATTGTACTATTTTATAATTATAAATAATTTATTATTAAATAAAATAAATATTTTGATATTTTTATTATAAAGTCCACATCTTCTAATGAACTTTTTTATTATGATGAAGTCCTTACGACTATTTAGTTTCGATAAAGAGAGGATTTATTGAGTAGTCGTTAAACTGTTCACGATCAAATAGTATGTTATTAATTAGGACAACAATATTTATCATGTATAGATTGTTGTATGCAATATAGATTGCTTGTTCTCTTAACCAAGGAGTGTGGAGACACTAGTATCGCATATAGGTGAGATGTAAGGATACATCATCACTGAATATGATCAACTCCAGAGTATTCTGCTATCGAGAATTACTCTGATGAGATATGGATATAAGTGTCCCTTAAACTTGAGATCACCATGATGGCTTGCGAGCAACTCACTGTGCTTTAGTGCTAGACTATCTAAATTTTTAATTCAATGATGAAAATTTTTTAGGTACAGTCAAGTACTTATGAAGTTGGTGAGTGATCAAAATAGGATTGACCACTCCAAGAGTTGGAGAAAATGCATCACTCTATTTTAATTTGGCAAAACCATGACTAGGATAATCCATGAGATGGATTTGATATTTTGAAATATAATATAGATGACAAAATCAGGGTTGATAGTTAAACTCTAAATCATCCTATAAGCATTTAGGTCAACAGGATGAATTATATGAAAATCATATCCATATGGATTCTAAGAATGTTGCTTTATACATTAGACCTATCTGACCGTCAAGTACCATTGCTAGATGGTCACTTTGATTGGTATAAAAATTTATTTCTATGCTACCAACTTAGGTTCAAATCTATGGAGTCACACATATAAGAGATCTTGATCTGATTGGATAGTTGATCAATGATTTAGAATCATTTTAAGGTCAAACAATCAATACAATTGATGTTTGACCTAGTGCAAGTATTGTAGGAGGATTGATTAGCAATTGAATTACTAATTAACTTAATTTAATTAAGCTAAATGTTTGAAATTAAGTCTAATTGAATATAATTTAATTAGATTTAATTTAAGTTTAATTGAATCAAGTCTAATTGGTTTATTGGATAAGTCAATTGTAAGGAAGTACAAGTTTCTATTCAATTAGGACTTGTACGCACCCAATTTTAGATTTGATTAAAAAATAAAGTAGATTTAAATTTAATTTAATCTAATTTAATTAGGCTCTTAGTTGGACTAAGATCATCTCTAATTGGATTACATTAGTTTTGATTTAATTGGGTTCAAGTAATAAGTTGGACTAAGTCAAAACCAGAAGTCCTAGTGTGACTAGGATTTCTTCATCTTATGCCATCTTGCTTTCCATTTCCTCCCACATCAATTCCCTTAGAATATTTATGGAAAATTTTATTTCTAAAGAGTATACACACCCTTGTTATGTCTCCCATCATTTTAGAAGGAAATTAGTTGTGGAATAGATCAAAACAAACAAGTTATTTTGACTTAGGTCTTTATTGGATAGAGTTTAACACATCATCTTTTCTTATCTCTTTGAGGTACCAAACTACCTAATTTTTTTTTAATTTTTTATTAAAAAATAGAAGACTTTTTTGCACATATTCTCTAGAGTCCACAAAAAAATGAGGGGACGCCTAAGAGTTGGGTGCCCCAATCCTTGCTCAATTTGGACATGCCTTTCTAGGTATTTAACCTACATAAGGACTCTATCATAATTCTCTATTTAAAGAGAGTTAGGGCATGATTCTTCTATAAGTTTTAGACCTGAGAGAGTGGATTGGCATGTGGAAAGCTTGGGTGCAAAGAGAATCAAGGTGTGTTTTTCATTGAGACAAAATCCATTGTGTCTAGGTGAGAGAAAAAGAAGGGCGAAGAAGGGTTCTTCTTGAAGGGAAATCCTTATTTCCCGGTCCAGGTTCGTCCAGATCTGATTAGATCAAGAGATATATTTCAAAAATTTTCTCTTGATCTTAATCAGATCTTGATATGTTTCAGATCTGATTCTTATTATTTTAATAAATAAAATAAAATAAGATAAATTAAATCAAATTCAATTTACCTGATTTGGGTAATCCTATTACCCTGTAGATGATCCTGATTGCAGCGGAAGGTTCTGGATCTTAGCCACGCAAGCGCCTGGCCTCTATCGGTATCCACTCAGGTTGGCTCTGGAGAACCTCTTCTTCTCTATCACACCTCCAAAAATCAGATCTGGATCTGATCTGGAGGATCTTCAAAACTCTTTTGAAGATCTGCAGTCGTCCTTTTGCAGCAGTGCAGCCTTCTTGCTTTTGATCGCCTTTCCTTGATCTGAATCGCACCAAACTAAATCCAAAATACCTTTTGGACGTGGAGAGCAAGGGGAGAAGAGACTATGGCATGGAGAAGGAGGGGAGAGGCAGCCTTGGGGCGTGGGAAATCTCTATTGAATCACTTAGGATTAGGGTTGGGCGCAGGGTCTTATTTATAGACCTCTTGTGATCCAACTCCTCTTCCTCTCAACCAATCACAACCCTTTGTGAAATCAGATCTAAATCTGATTGGTTGAAAAAGAGACCCCTGGATTCCTCCTTAGAGGGTGCCTAAGACCAGTCAAACTGGATTCTTAGTAGAACTCTGAATTGGAATCCAAAAGGGAGGTGGAGTCCTTGTCCAACAAGGACTCCTAGGCGCCTCCTACTTGGGCTCACGCCACCCTTGGCGTGCGCCCTTCTCCTTGCCAGGTTCTGGCAGGGGGACAGGCCCCCACCAGCTCTCCAATAGGTGCATGACATGTGGTCAAAAGTCAAAGGGTGAATGGTCAACGTTTGACCAGTCAAAGGTAGACTTTTGACCAAAGTCAAAGAACAAGAAATGGCAGGTGACCAAAAATGGCAGGTAATGTCTTACAAATAAGACAACCTATTCTGACTTGGACAACCTCCAGTCAGACCATATGAAGGCCTCTGATTGAGCACAAACTCCTTTGGCTCAGTCAGGACAACTTATTTATGATAGTAAAAGAAGAACGTTAGGTTCAATCGAGTGCTAGCACGATTTCCTTGAACCTAATTGAATCTCATTCAGATCAATTGAACTAGATCAGTTCAATTGATGATCACCAGATTCAAACCCTTGTTTGTGTGACCCAGTTAGGTTCAGTTCTGTATGGTAATGGGATATGTCATGATCTCTATCATAGACATCATCGAAACTCCTTTCGATGGATCAGAACTCTTCTGATTCGAACAGCTAGAATGATCGATCATCTAAATCATTCTAATTGCTCCCAAAATCCACCAGTGACACCTAGCAGTATATGGTGGCAACCCATCAGAGCTGAATGCGAACCTCTTGGTGCAGCTACCTGTGTGATTCAGTTCTTCTATCTTGAGCCCCGATCAGATTAGGGTTAAGGTGAACTCGTCAAACCCTAGTCTCTGTCATATGATGTAATCATTCGATTCGAGTCCAATGTGAAAATCTAAATAGAAACTCTTTCTATTATTTCACTCTGCCATGGCCATGGGCTTCAGGACTTGATTCTCATGATCATCATAGGGCTACTCCTCTACCACCGAGGTAGATAGATCCCATCTTGATGCAATCCAGTTCCTACAATGAACATGCTCATAGCCAACATACACCTCAGGGTTCCATATGGCTAGGAGACCGAGTAATGGTGTAGTCAAACTATAACACCCTCAAGGTGAACTGCCGATGCATCTCAGATCAAAGAACCAGACACACTACTGCAGCATCGAGTCAGTCATTGACGAGAAGGTAGACTTCCTAATGACTACTCGAGGTGGTCACGCTCAGTGCCCTCGTTCTCTAACGAGTACCTGTACTCTCGCTCCGGTGTCTCCACACCGTAGACTCAAGACTCATCTACTAAAGAGAAGCGATCGTACACCAACCTTCCGGATCAATCACCATCCTCGTGATGATCCTATGGTCGGGAGCTGTTTATGAGTTAATAATGATTATTCATGTCTTAAATTTTCAACTCTTGAAAATATGAATTATCATTACCATTAACTCAAAGGATGTATCACAGACACTAAATACACATATGTGATAGAAAATAACCCATTTTATTAATTATAGTCAAAATTATAATTTTGCCCCTAGAAGTGTATTACAAGTGTCAGCCAATTCTGGCTTCTAGGGCACATATATCTAACAATCTCCCACTTGTCCTAAAGCCAATTGGCTATAAGTCTAAGTCCCATCTTCTCAAGGTGGGCTTCGATCTTCTGCTGGCCCAACGGCTTTGTAAGTGGGTCTGCCACATTATCTGCGGAGTTGACTCTCTTGACCTCAACGTAACCTTTCTCAAGGTAATCGCGGATGAGATGATATCACCGTTTGCTTGGAACTCTTCCAGCACAAACAGTCTGCCAGATGTCGACTTTCGATCATCTATATCGGACATGAAGTCCGAGTCTGTGTATCCCTGGACCAGGAGTTCTCCGTTACCAAAGACCAACATCATATCCTTAGTTCTTCTCAAGTACTTAAGGATACATTTCACAGAAGTCCAGTGTTCTTCACCTGGATTTGACTGATATCTGCTTGTGACACTCACAGCATGGGCTATATCAGGTCGTGTACATAGCATGGCATACATGAGGCTCCCTATTGCAGAAGCATAAGGGATCTTGCTCATGCGTTCTATTTCCTCAGGTGTGCTGGGGCACATCTTCTTGGAAAGATGAATACCATGTCTGAAGGGTATTAATCCCCTCTTAGAGTTTTCCATACTAAACCTCTTTAGTACTTCCTCTATGTACATCTTCTGTGAAAGTCCTAGCATCCTATTCGGTCTATCCCTATAGACCTTAATTCCTAGAATAAAGGATGCTTCACCTAGGTCTTTCATGGAGAATTCCTTAGACAACCACATCTTGACTGATGTCAACATGGGAATATCATTCCCAATAAGGAGGATGTCATCCACGTACAATACGAGGAAGACAACAGCGCTCCCACTGACCCTTTTGAAAACACATGGTTCCTCTTCGTTTTTGATGAAACCAAACTTTTTGATCACATCATTGAAACGAGTGTTCCAGCTCCGAGATGCTTGCTTAAGTCCATATATGGACCTTTGCAGCTTGCAAACCTTGTGATCAGTATCACTGGATGTGAAACCTAGCGGCTGTTCCATATAGATATCTTCCTCAAGATATCCATTTAGGAATGCCGTTTTCACGTCCATTTGCCATATTTCATAATCGAAATAGGCTGCAACAGCAAGCAATGTGTGGATGGATTTTAGCATAGCTATCGGGGAAAAGGTATCCTGATAGTCAATGCCTTCACGTTGACTATAACCTTTTGCCACCAGTCTAGCCTTGAATGTCTCCACATTCCCATCTGCACCAATCTTTCTCTTGAAGATCCATTTACACCCAATAGGTACTATACCTTCTGGTGGATCTACCAAGGTCCAGACTTGGTTTGAGTGCATCGAGTCAATTTCTGACTTCATTGCCTCAAGCCATTTCTCGGAGTCGATATCTGATATCGCCTCGTTGTAGGTTTTGGGATCATCACCATGAGCACCATTACCTATGAGGAACATTTCCTCTATATCCTCTGAAATAATACCTAAGTATCTTTCAGGGGGACGGGAAACTCTTTCCGATCTACGAGGTGGAGGAGGTAGTGTTCTTATTGGCTCAACCTGATTTGGTTCCTCTTGGTCCTTAGCTCTTTCTGCTTGTGAGACTTTCTCATCAAGCTTAATCTGCTTTCCAATGCCACTATCTTGAATAAACTATTTTTCAAGAAATATGGCATGTCGACTCACAATCACATTGTGGTCTTCTGGAATGTAGAAATAGTATCCTAATGACTCTTTAGGATATCCTATGAATCGAGCTCTAAAGGACCTAAACTCTAACTTGTCCACTTGTTGTCTTTTGACATAAGCCGGACAACCCCAAATTCTGAGATGACTCAGACTTGGTTTCTTACCGTGCCATATCTCATACGGTGTGGTAGGAATGGTTT
The DNA here is from genome assembly GCA_006176705.1 of Cocos nucifera. Taxonomy (NCBI): domain Eukaryota; kingdom Viridiplantae; phylum Streptophyta; class Magnoliopsida; order Arecales; family Arecaceae; genus Cocos; species Cocos nucifera. The sequence goes on from QRFJ01003533.1 coordinate 202,873, forward strand.
TAGAGGGAACCCTATTCAGTAAATAGATTGAAGTTAATAATGAATGTCCCCAAAGGAAATCAGGGAGGTCTGTGAAGCTCATCATGGATCGAACCATATCCAATAGAGTCCGATTTCTCCGTTCTGAAAATCCCGTTGAGTTGAGGTGTTCCTGGTGGAGTCCATTGAGAGACTATGCCATTTTCCTTAAGATAGTCTAGGAATTCCCGGCTAAGGTATTCACCTCCTCGATCTGATCGAAGAACCTTAATGGGTTTTCCAGTTTGTTTTTCTACTTTCATGTCTGAATTCTTTGAACTTTTCAAAGGCTTCAGACTTATGTCTCATAAGATACACATACCCATACCTAGACAGATCATCGGTAAAGGTAATGAAGTAGACAAAATTGCCTCTAGCCGGCACATCGAATGGGCCGCACACATCAGTATGTACTAGGGCAAGGAGATCTGTGGCCCTCTCCCCATGTCCAACAAAAGGGAGTTTAGTCATTTTGCCTTGAAGACAAGATTCACAAGTTGGATATGACTCAAAGTCAATGGACTCAATAGCCCATTTTTCTCCAATTTGTTAATCCTATCTTCTGCTATATGACCTAATCTCAGGTGCCATAGATATCTATCGTTTGGACTATCCCTAGGTCGTTTGGTCGAGATACGGTGAGGCACCAATTAGGAACCCAGTCTATGCAAATGGTGGGTCTGACTTAGAATAAGGAGTGAATCATATTTCGGTATACCGGTGAGATCCATGAATTAGAGACCAAAGTTGGGTGCACCATGATTAGAGAATCATTGAACAAGAGTTGTTCACTCATTGGCTAACCCATCACCAATAACTGTTAGGTTGAGGGTGATGAGTCAGTTGGTGAGACCGGCACACCCACTAAAAATCATCAATCGCGGAGATTTTTCGCATCTCTACAGAGGGAGTATAGGGATCCGAGAAAATAGTGGGAGCTAATTTGTTTAAAAATAAAATCCCTAAACAAATTGGGTCAAGTCAAAATTACAGTATCTAACTAGAATCTTTGACTCTCTATAGGAAAATGTCTGCGTCCAAACCCACTGGCACGTTATCCTAAGCACACATAGACTGACTGGACCCAATTATAAAGATTGGCTCAGGAACTACAAAATGTTTTTGGGTTCAGAGAAGTTAACACATGTTTTTGGACACAGGACCCTCCACCTTACCAGCTCGTCCATCCACTGAACAGAGAGCATCTCTGGAGAAATTGAATTGACGAAGACAATAAGGCCAGATACTACATGTTGGGCTCGATGTCTGATGAGCTCCAGCCGCCAACATGAAAGATATCGGGACTGCTCGCCAAATGTTGGCTCACCTGCAGGAGATGTTTGGTGAACAGAGTCGCGCAGCCAAAATATCAAGTCACGAAATGACTTTTTAAGGCTAAGATGCGTGAATGGGCATGCAAGTTCCAAAGATCAACTGTCTGACAAAATGATCAAGGACTTGGAAGAGCTTGAGAAGCTCGTGTGAAGTTGGACTTGGACTTGCAGAACGATATTATTCTGCAATCCTTGACTGATGCATATGGGCAATTCATCTGAAATTACCACATGCATAAACTTCAGAATTTCCTTGGCCGAGTTGATGAATATGCTGGTTACCGCTGAGCTTTCTATGAAAGGTTCTAAAGGCTCAGTTTCTTGCTATGGAACGGACCTTCTTTCAAAAGAAAGTCTTATGGAAAGAAAAAAAGTCTGTTGAAAAGCAAAAGGTAGAAGGATCAAAGAAGAAGAAGGCAGAACCGAAGAAAAAGGTCGATGGCAAAGGAAAGTGTTTCCATTGCAACAGCGACGGCCATTGGAAGCGGAACTGCCCTACTTACCTGGCACCTGAAGAACAAGAAGGAAGGTCCTTCTGGAGGTATGCTCGTTATTGAGTCTAACCTTACGGTTTCCTTCTGCATCCAGTTGGGTGCTTGACTCTGGTTCTAGTGCTCATCTGTGCACTTCTATGCAGGGTCTTGAGGATAGCAGGAGGTTAGGGATGGAGACATGATCCTACGCATCGGTAATGGAGCAAGAGTTGCTGCATAAGCCGTGGAACATACCCTCTGCGATTACCATCTGGTTTAGACTTAGTTTTAAAAGACTGTTAATTATGTGCTGCAGCCAGCAGAAATTTGATTTCTGTTTCATGCTTAGCACAAGAGGTTATGTGATCACCTTCTTTAAGGACCATTGTAACATTCTTTTATGAAGAAATAAAATTGCAAAATGGTTTCCTTGTTAATGGTTTTTATCAGTTGCATATTGATGTACCTATTTTTAACTATCGAGCAAACGATGAATG
>QRFJ01003534.1:0-166582 GCA_006176705.1 Cocos nucifera
ACATGCATTTTGATAAGATGATCAAAATATATGGCTTTGTTAAGAATGGAGAAGAACCTTGCATATACAAGTGGAAAATGATTCAATGGTGGTGTTTCTTGTACTATATGTGGATTACATTCTCTTAGTCGGGAATGACATCCCTACACTACAGAAAATAAAAGTATGGCTATCATCTCAGTTCTCCATGAAAGACTTAAAAGAAGCATCTTACATCATAGGGATGAAGATCTATAGGGATAGATCTAAGAGGATGCTTGGATTGTCCTAGTCCACGTACATAGAAATTATGCTAAAGTGATTTAGTATAAAGAATTTCAAGAAAGGCTATCTTTTGATAGATCATGAAATTTTTTCTCTAAGAAAGATTGTCCGACAACTCATGAAGAGAGAGAGCACATGAGTAAAATCCCATATGCTTCAGTAGTGGGATCTATCATGTACATTATGACATATACGAGATTAGATATGGTATGCTTACTAGGAGTAATAAGTAGATACCAATCTGATCTAGGAGAAAATCATTGAAAGATTGTAAAAATCATTCTTATATATTAAAGAAATACTAAGAACCAGTGGCTAATTTATGGCGAGTTAGATTTAAAACTTGTGAGATTTATAGACTTTAGTTTTCAATCTAACCATGATGATAGTAGAAGTGCGCTAGATTATGTATTTATCCTTAATGATGGAGCTATCTACCGGAACAGTTTCAAGTAACACACTGTGGTAGACTCAGTTTGCGAGGTGAAGTACATCATAGCATCGGATGCTGCAAAGAAAACTATGTGGCTGAGAAAATTCATTATCGAGTTTGGAGTGGCACCCTTCTTTGATGGTCCAGTCCTATTCTACTATGACATCACTGGAGCCATTACTCAGGCGAAGGAACCAAAAATGCATATTCTATGCCGCTACCATCTTGTCTGGAAGATCATGGATTGAGATAACATCAATCTTCAGAAGATCGATGGAAAGGAGAATCTAGCCAACCCATTCACTAAAATCTTGGTGGTAAAGGAGTTCGATAATCACAAATTGAAGATGGGTATAAGATACTGTACCGAGTAGCTTTAGGATAAGTGGGAGTTGTTGAAAAATATGTCCCAAAGTCATTCTTCAACCTATTGATAGTTGAGGTAATCAAGTAATTATAAATGATTTATTATGAATAAAATATTTATTCTAGCTTTTTCATTACAAGTGTACATCTTCTTATGAACTTTTGTGTTGTGATGAAGTCTTTAAGACTATTTAGATTTGATAAAAAGAGAATTTATTATTTAGTCCTTAAATTTATTCATGATAAAATGATATGTTGTTATCTAGGATGATAACGTTTATCAAGTATAGGTTATTGTATGCCATATGGATTTGTTGTTCTCTTTATCAAGGAGTGTGGAGATACTAGTATGGCATGTAGGTGAAATACAGGATCCGTTCATGCTCCAGTACTATCTTCAACTTTTGATACCAATTATCAAAGTTGGATCCCACTAACTTATTATTGTCTAACAATGATTAGAGCGATAGAGAAGTAGCCATATTTGCATCAAGGAAAACCATAACCTAATTAGTAATTGATTCATTAAACCTAAATATTTGATCTTTAATCAAAAGATTCTTCCACTATTTTATTCAAACTGATAGCCTCTACCTCCAATTCAAGAAATTATCCTAATTCCTTAGTGGGTACTAGAATCTATATAGACTGCACACGAGCTCAACTTTGGTTGGCCAACCGATATACATCTAAGGATAGGTTTATAAATAATTATTTTTTAAAATAATTTTTAGTAATTAAATTTTTATCCCAGTCTCTAATCAGTAGGCTTTGGCCTCTACTGAAAAGGTCCGATTAGGTCCAACCATTAACATGACCATACTTGATCCATCAAATCAATGAATGATTAGGTCCAACTTTGGTTGGCTAACCTAAACACCATATAGAAAAATATAGCCAAGAAATAATATAATGAATGATAATTCCATTAGCCGATAAGCACCAAACCTTTGGGCCTTCAATGATTATCCAACTAATGGACCCATTACCATCCACTTAATCGGAAGCTATGATCAATTAGTCACAATAACTATTTTATTTTAGGGACCTAATAATTTTAGAGGATTTAATTTTTAAATAAGAGGAAAGATCAGATTAATCAGCTTGTCATGATCTTCCCACTAGCTTCACCAAGTTAGCTTAAGGGAGATCATCAATAGGTTGGTCTAGGAGCATTTAAATCAGTCACACTGATTTACCTAGTTAACATAGATTAGCTCGAATAGTCAAGTGATCTGATCAAAATATAATTTCACCAAGAGGTTAGGTAAGCTTGATTAGTAGGAGGGTCTGCCAAAGCTTATCTTAGACACCATCAGAAATGGCCAGGTAAGTGGGCTGCTAATTAAAGACCACTGGTCTGGTTTATCTTGGACCCCAACTGGTTTAATTAGTCTTGATTAGGTCAACCTAATAGTTTGTGTTAGACCGCATAGCCAAGAATCAAGTTCATCTTAGGTCTTTTTAAACACATAGACTTGACCAACTACAACTATTATAATTGATCTAGAGAATCCTTGATCTAATCTAAGACAATAATTGATTAGATTTAGTCAATTCTCTAATTAAATCCATTCTTTAATCTAATCCTAGGTATAATCCAATTAATGGACCTAATCTCCACTAACCCATTTAACCCAATGTGTTATGATTTGTGTCTTAGGATCTTCAATTCACAATCCTAGATCCTAATCAAACAACTTCTTAATTCTTAATTAAGTTTTGGGCTGAGGATTGGGGTTTGACTTTTCAAAAATAATTTTTATATTTATAAAATATTTTTACAACATGATTCTACCAATCAAGTTGCATGTTTGATTCAAAATCAATATGCAAATAAAATAAGCATGAAACTACCTTAGATCTAATCTAAAAAGATTCATGTAATTGAAATAGTTTCAACTCCAATCAATCATAAATTACCTTAGATCAAATCTAACATATTTATGATGATTAAAATTAGATTAAACTATTTTTAATTAGATCATAAAATTTTTTAGACCTAATCTAAAATTTTATGATCAATATTTTAAATCAGCACATACTAGGATAATCTCTCCCCTATAAGGGATAAACCTTACAGCTGGACCACCTTATAATCAGTCTGTGTAATCTAAAACTTATTTTTAGATCTAAAACTTTTTTAAATTTAATAAATTATAAATAAGATCAAATCATATCTAATAAATTTATGATGAAATATAGATCTATATGAACTAGGACAACCTCTCCACTATAAGGGATAAACCTTACAGCAGGACAACCTTATAATCAGTTTGTGTGATCATGATTTTTAATTTTAAATTTAATAATTAGATTATAAATTAGATCTAATCTTAGAAATAATTTAAACATGTACATATAATTATGTATTAATTAACCAAGGCTCTGATACCAATTGAAGGAACCAGATCTAGGGTTTTAGGACTAGATCTTGAAACTTTTTTAAAATCTGGCAACGAAAGACTAAAATAAATAAAATTTATTTATAAAAAAATAGAAAATCTCTCTAGATCTAAGATCTTATTATATGATTATAGCATGAGATTAAATTAAAAATTAAAAATATTAGAAAGAAAAATATGTTGATCATATCAACATGAATCTACACTACATTTAATGTAGGTATATAATAATAGATCATATCTATATTACCTGTGCAAGTTAGAACATCTAACTTGCTGATCCAAATTGAAGGATGAAGCTCTGAGCCACATACATATCTAGCCTCTAAGAGATATCCACACGAGCCTACGAACCTCGATCAGAAGTTTAATGCTGGAAATCAGCATGGTATGCTAGTACTATGCTTATCTTTCTTCGATGGTTGATTCGGTGCTTCCTTCTTCAAAACTTGGACACTCCAAAAAAAATAGAAAGAAAAAAAAATACTTTCAATCTGAAACAATACTTGAAAATCTCTACGAAAGAGGAGGAGAAAGGAAGAGCAAAAGACCCTAGAAGAAGATCCTCTTCTTCTTCTCTTTTCTCTCACCTAGACATCTAGATTGGTGTCTATGAAATCCCCATGCCCCAAGAGTTTCTTTCTCTAATTTTCATATTCCCAAGAGTCCTCTCAATGATCTAGAATTAGTGTAAAATTTAGTCCAAAAGAACCTCCTTATAAAGAGATATGAAAGAGTCTTCATTGGGTCAAATTCTTATATAAGGTAAGAACACATATGGCAAGTAGTTGGGGTGCCCAACACTTGGCGCCCCCTCCTTTGTTTCAGGCATGGACTACCAGGGAAGGCACACAAAAATTTCTCTTTTAACCATTGAAATCAAAGGAGAAATCAGGGTGGGGCAGCATACATGGGAAGAGACCAAGTTTATTGGGATTCTATCATATAGAGTCCAACAAATTTCAACAACTTTCCATCTGTTGACCCAATCCACAACTAAATGCCATATAGGAAATAGAGGAGAAGGGTGGGCATGCATGATGATCAGAGAGAGAGGAGATTTGTCATCAGAAATAAGAGAGAAAGAGCATGGGGGGCATGGGACATAGGTGGCTCAAGCAAGATGGATCCTAGTCTTACTAAGATTCCATATTTGACTTGGTCAAATATGGTTTCTCAAACTAAATCAAACCAGAAGTAACTCAACCCAATTAAATTAGACCCTAATCTAATTAAAAACTTAATTAAATTAGATTAAATTAGATTTAATTCTAATTTAATTTTTTAATCAAATTAAAAAATTGGATTGACCCAAGTCCTAGTTGAACTAGGACTAGTTCTTCCTTGCACTTGGCTTATCCAATAAACCAATTGGACTTGATCCAATCAAGCTCAAACTAAATCTAATTAAATTATATTTAATTAGACTTAATCTCAATCCTCTAGCTTAATCAAATTAAATCAATTAGCAATCAAATTACTAATCGATCCTCCTACAATATTTGCATTAGGTTAAACATCAATCGTATTGATCGTTTAACCTTAAAATGATTCTCAATCGTTAATCAACCATCCGATTGGATCGTGAACTCTAATGTGTGTGACCCTATAGGTCCAAACCTAAGTTGATAGTATAGAAATAAATTTTTGTACCAGTGAAAGTGACCATCTAGCAATGGTACTTGATGGTCGGATAGGTCGAATGTGTAGAACAACATCCTTAGAACCCATGTGGATATAGTTTTCATATAATTCATCTTCTTGACCAAAATGCTCGTAGGATACCTCAGAGTTCCACTGTCAACTCTGATCAGGCTGTCCATATTGTATTTCAAAATACCAAATCCATCTCATGGATTACCATGGCCAAGATTTTGCTATATTGAAATACAGTGATACATTCTTCTCCAACTCTTGGAGTGGTCAATTCCATCTTGATCACATACTGACTTCGCAAGTACTTGACTATGCTAAAAAAATTTTCATTACTGAATTAAAAATTTAGTTAGTCCGGTACCAAAGCACAGCGAGTTGCTTGCAAGCCACTGAGGTGATCTCATGTCTAAGGAATATTTATATCTTTATCCCATCAGAGACATTCTCGACAGCAGAATGCTCTGTAGTTGGTCATATTCAGTGATGATGTACCCCTACATCTCACCTATATGCTATATCAGTGTCTCCATACTCCTTGGTTAAGAGGACAACCAACCTATATGGCATACAACGATCTATGCTCGATAGATGCTGTTTTCCTTATTAGTAGCCTATCATTTGATCATGAATAATTTTAAGGACTAATCGATAAATTCTCTTTTTATTAAATCTAAATAGTCCTAAGAACTTCATCACAATAATGGAGTTCATTAGAAGATGAAAACATATGATGAAAAATATCAAAAATATATTTTATTAATTAATAAATTAATAATAATTATAATATAGCTCAACCATCAATAGACTGATGATTGGCTTTGGAACACATTTTCCAACACCTAGTAGATGCCCACCTGGTGAACGTCCATGACCAAAGGATTATTTCGCCTACCTTGACCACCTACGAACTCAAACCTATTAGGCTCTAGCTTTCGCCTATAAAAGGGAGCCAAAAGGGGGATCCAAAAAAGGTATGCCATCACTGTACCTCTCATGCTCCTCTTTCTATTGAACGAGATTCTAACTTGAGCATCGAGGGCTCTATTAGGTTCTAGTTACATAGCGAAAAATGATTTTCAAAAATTTTAACAAGTTTTAACTCTTAAAACTAGCAAACCAGAACTCAAACACTAGGACTAGCTTGTAGAATTCAACCAAACAAATCAAGTATGTATATAAGATAGATGATATACTTCCTGAAGACAATGATCCGGTGCAAGGTTGATCTCCACAAGACACCAAAGTAGATGTCCTCCAGTGGTGATCCATACAGGATTGATCAGGATCCTTTGCAAGTCAATATTGTGCTGCAGCCTTCTTCTCAAGTTCGCTACCAATTTCTTTCTTCAAGAATGGATTACACCAACACTTAATTACCTTCAAATCTCCATGATAGCCATTCTTGAAACATTTTCTCGAAAAAGCTCAACACCTAGATTTGGTTCAAAAATTCCTACTCATGGACAATCTAAATCCTAGGACTAGCAACTCTTGCCTTTCCTTTTCTCTCCTCTCTTTTCTTTCTATTTTTTTCTCACCTTTTTCTATTTTTTTCTCATGTTTTTCTTTATCTTTTTCTCAGACATTTCTTATCTTTTTTCTCTCAATCCCATGCCCAACCCTTAGGATAATGCATGCCAAAATGATGGAGCGCCCCCTTTAAATAAGAGTCCAAGGGGCGCATAAACACTTCTTGGCGCATGGTCCTTCTCACATGGTGAATTAATTGACCAATGAATTAGTTAGGCATGGAATTTTAAGATGAGTAACCCAGAAGGATACTTCATTCTAGGTGCCATTTATAAAGGATTAATTACCATATCATAATGGCGTGGAGGATAAACATGAAATTAAGAGGAGTCATTAAGAAGGAGTCATCCTTCTTAATGCCAAAAAATAAATGGACATCCCACATTAATTGGCATGAAGGGTGTTAAGGTGGCATGGAGAAGGCCTTGTTCACATGAAACACTTTCATGTGATAAGGCTTATCCACTTAGAAAACCATAGGATCAAACCTAATCTAATAAGGTTTAAGGCATCAAGGTTTAGGTTAGCTCAAACACCTTAGAACTTAACCTAATTGGGAACTTGGGTTAATTCATGTGCTAGCAATTTAATTAAACCCATAGGATTTACAATAAATCCAATTAAATCAGACCATGATCAAATTTCTAAGTGTATTACCTATTGGATTCTATATCTAGTCAACAGTGGACTCAAGCTCATAATTTAAACCAATTTGATTAGATTAGGTTAGCCCAAATGCATCAATCCATTAGAACTCTTTCTAATTACTTTCTGAATTAAACTCTCTAATTTGTGCGAGTCCACAAGTCAAGATTGATATCTAGCAACATGTCATGACTACCCATAAAACATGAAATTTAGTGAAAATACCAAAATATCCTTCAAGGTAAGTTACTGTATAATTCAATCCTTCAATCATACAACATCCCAGATAAGCTATGGGCATGAAAACATATCAAGTCCAAATACTTATCTATATGTATCTCAATTAGAAGGTAATGATTCAATTGATAATATATTAGAAACTCTTTCTAATTATCATCCTACTTTGGCCAAAGACTTGAGATCATATAGGATGTTCACTCCCCAAACAAAGAGTGATCGATTTCTTGTTGACCACTCACAACCTCTATGTACACTTTACCATGTCAAGAACATCCCACACAAGGCTCAGAGAGTCAAGTTAGGGAATAAACCAAAACATAGATTCATATATACAAGATACCATGGTGATCTCAGACCTAAAGATCACTTGTATAACTTTCACTAGAGAACAAATAGCTGACATGCTTATAAGGCTCCATCAGATATTTTCTCATTAGGTCAATTCAGTGAACTCATTCTCTAATTAGCACCCACATCCTTGATTAGTATCACTACACAAGTGATTGTGAGATCAACCACTTTCTCTTTCGAGTATATATAGGATGTGCCAATCTTACCAGGTATCATCGATCCCTGACTCGATAATCCTATGATTAAAAATATTTTAGATTAGGGCTATCAAGAATTTAGGTCTCATTGGCATGATCTCATCATGGCCCTAAAACTATTGTCCTAGTCTATGGGGTTCATTATAATCTTGCACAAATATTAAGATTCAACAAATAATGAAATAAAATATCTTATTTATTAATAAATAAATATCAAGTATATGAGTTTGGAAGATAAAATATAGAAAAATATTTTATCGCATTACATATGTGATTGGCTTGTATGGCATAATTCTTTTAGGATTCTCATTGAAGCCACCTCCAATCGAAACTTTTCTTAAACTAAAGCTTCCACTCCATGAGATATTTTATGGATTTGTATTTATTAGCTAAATTGAGCCACCATTTTGTTTACTTGAAACTAACTTAGTTTGAAGAACTAATAGCAAATAATAAAATTGCTAACAAATATTTTTTCTATGTTGAAATATATATATACAAATAAAGGCAAAAATGCCAAAAATAAAAATGAAAAACATAGGATTTTAGAGTAGTTATCTTCAAATCAATCATGCAATGGTCTAATTTCAATAACTACAATGTTAACATTTTTCTATGCCCTTGCAATGTAATATTTGTATCTAAGTCAAAAAACTCAAATGTAATGATGTGTAGCTAACTCAAAACTAAAGAAAAAGGAAAATCAAATTTATAGCAAATGCCAAAAATAAAGAAAAATTTTTAGAGTAGTTATCTTCAAATCTTGGACAAAGTTCATTTTTCATTTAGATCAAAACTAAAGAAAAAGGAAAATCAAATTTATAGCAAAAAAAACTTGGAAAAGAATTTAGATCATACCAAAAAAAAAAACACTTCAGTCAAAATAGAGAGCATAAAAAATATCGTAAGTTATAAAGCAAATTATATTCAATCGAATAAGAGATAAATCTCCAAGATGAGGAGTTAGCTAATTAGGAAACTATTTGATTGAATAAGGACAAGATTGAAATGTTTTAAATAGGACTTTGAACTCTCATCATTCAAAAAAGAGAATTTCATCTCATTATTCTGCATTTCCACCTACTGGATTCATTTGTAACTAAGTTTCCTTTCCAAAAATTGTTTTCAAAAGATCTCGTATATTTTCAAAATCCTTTTCATGCATCAATTGTATACTTATCTCTATATCATTGTCAAACAAATGGTGGATGATGCTATTTAGTGGGTCATCTTGACTCGTTCTTGGAACTAAAAGCAAAGGTTTGAAATCACTTAACTTCCAATGCCATGTATAATCTAATTCATGGTATGAAGACCTATTTAGGCTATGACAAGTAGGTGGTGGATTACCATACAAACACTATCTAATGGCTTAAGACCCCTCATAGGTGCCACTATATGATCATAAATTCACTCCACTGTAGGAGTGCTACTTTGGAGAAAGAAGGGATGTGCAATTAGTTGTTAAATTATGACCCAAATTCACCCTATATGAGAGTTCTTCTTTTTTTATTATTAATTTTATTTTCTACGTAGGTCCATGATGAACTCAAGAATTCACCATTAATTACCCTTGAATAGGGGTACTTCCAATTAAGAGACCTATAAGTGTTGAGAGGACAAAATAAAACATATAAAATTTTGCTCACTTAATGCATACATGACTTAACCTATGATGTACCCTAGTTTATAGTGACGAATAACATAAATAGATATATAAATTGTACAAAATCTCTTGAATTTATGGGCAAATTATTCCATGCCACTTTTCTGTCTTCCCTTTTTTTTGCCATCCAGGACCATTAATGCACTCCGTATGTCTTCAAGCATCTCAATCAGTAGTTTTTCTCTTGCTTGAAGTATGCAACCATTGAAGGTCTCAAATATATTATTGTCAATGATATCGCATTTTGAGAATAGATTGAAAAAAGCCTTGACAAACCATTTTGGGTTTGCATCTGTGAAATCTTTCTATGCTTCTTCAGATAGTCCTTTCAGCTCATCCATGACATTCAGAAAGCCTCCCCCTATTATACACTTGGCAGCCTTGAAGAAGGCCAACTTTAAAACTCCACCTTTGTGTTTCTTCCTCCAATTTCTATATATATGCCTTGCACATGTCTGTGCTCAGCATGTGGCAGCAAATCATCGATTGATTGAATCAATCCTTACATAGAATATCCAACAAAAGTTAAGTATAATGATAAAAAAATTATGCATAATTTTCATATAAATGTTATTAATTTTTACCTTCTGTTGATCAGTGGTAACAATCTAACCTAGACCATCTCCAAGCCCTAAATCTTCTGCTAAGAGATTAATGAACCAACTCTAAGAACCCTTACATTCTACCTCAACTATAGCCCATATAATAGAAAACATTTGATTGTTAGCATTCCCACCAATGGCAGCTAAAAGCTCACCCTTACAAACTTATTTCAAAAAGTATCATCAAGCCCGAATATGGGCCCACAAGCTGCCAAAAAGCCTTTTCTAAGAGCTTCAAAACCAACATACAACCGCTGAAATTCTAACCCATCAGCAAACCTCTCAACCTTCATGACTACTGTTATGCCCTTGTTGCTCCTTTGGATCTTTTCATAGTAATTAGGTAGTCTGCCATAATATTTGTTGTGAGACCCTCTAATAATCTCCAAAGCTATTTATCTTGCCATCCAATATTTGGTCAAACTTACATCAACTTCAAATCTTATGCTGATGTCATGCTTGATCTCTTTAGGCTTGTAACAAGGAAAAACCCTAAGCTTTTCTTGAGATTTCCATGCAAATCCATTTAGCTGTCATTTGGCTGTTCTTATGAATTCTTGCACATCTATGGTCATTAACATATGTCTTAATTTGAAATTCATTAATACTTTTTTTGTATGAACACCATATTTTGAATGGACAACTATTGAATGTATATTTTACCTCTACTCTCGTAGCCTCATTTTTTATAAAACTCATATCATACCTCTGTGCCACAATATATTTGATCACAACATCTTTAAACTATTCTATTGTATTGAATGTCATGCCTTTACAAAATCTAACATCCTTTTATGTCAGTTTTAGGATTGAAAAAACCCACCTCTTCTCGTAAGCTCACCAACCTCATGGTTGGGACTTGATTTTGGTGTTTCAAATTCAGATGAATTATGGTAGTCACTATCATACTAGTCTGCTCTTCAACTTCATCCATTGTAGCAGCAATGCTTGGTTCTATAATTTGATTCTGAGATGGTGGTTGCTTCCTCTGCACCTTATCATCCTTTTCTTATTTCCTTTTCTTACTTTCTTCAATTTGTCTCTCATAGCTATTAACTTCTCATCATCAATTAATAGCTCATCAACTATATAATAGCTGTCATCACTCTCTTCCTCTTCACTATCACTATATAGGGTGTACTCTTCATCCTCGGAAGATTGCTCATGAATCCTTTGATCTCTAGGTCTATCAAGTACTTTCTCTTTTCTTTGCTTATCACCACTTGCTGACTTTGCTCAGCAACTACTTTTTTGCTTTTGCCTCTTACTATAGGCTTACCAATTCCTTTACTTGTCACTAGTTCCAAGCTTTTCTTCTCACCAATCATTTTAGCAAGACTTCTAGTCCTTAGTCTCTCTATGACTACTTGATTCACTAGTTCTTCATGATCAATATAAACATGAGGATACTCTCTTGTATCTAATACAAGCTTTATCATTTCTTTAAGCTGACCATCTTCATACACTAGCCTCATTTCCTGTTTGTCATTAGGAACATTAACCTTACAAAATAACCTTACAACCTTATTGATACATAGCTTCTCTACCTTATCTTGTAACTTCTTATAGCATAAGCTTTCTGTATCATGGATATGGAAATAAGCTACATTCCTTTCAATATATTCCATGCATCCACTCGTATTGACAAACAAGCCACCATGATGCACAATAATGATTATACAATCCATTTTGCAAAATATATGAAAAAGATTATAATTAAAATAAAATTATTATTAAAAAAATATGATCAAAATATATAAAGTAGTCACACAGTATTTTTTCAAAATAGATTAGCTGCTAACAGAGTCTATTAACATTAAAAGTCTATGTCTATGAAGCAAGATGGTAGTTATGTGGCTTATCTTGCTTCACTAAAGCACACTATCTTGCTGCAATAAGGTACCCTCTCTTTCTATAGCAAGATATATGATTGAAAATGATATGAATTCCTCCCTTTTTATAGAAAAGTAGATGCTTTAGCAAGACAATAATAGAGAGATGACAATGATAAATATTAAATAACAAAGTTTTATCAAAAATGTGTGACCACATGGAGACGACAAATTAGGACCACATTTTATAAAATTTTGAAGCTTTAACAAAGCTTTCGAATGACATATAGACAACTTAGGACCACATTATGTTTCATAAAAAGCTTTAACAAAGCTTTGGGACCACATACAAAAAACATATTGGGACCACATATAGACACAACAAAAAATATACTTTTCTAGGTCACTTTCTGCTGAAAATCACTAGTAATATTTGATGTTAAGTCAATCTTTGTTGTTTCTTTCTGAGATAAAAGAATTATGGGTTACACATTAAATCTAAGCTAAATCCTAACAAATGAAATCCTAATAAGTGAAACCATAATGTAAGATGAGAAATTATCTTCTTTGCAAAAATAAAGGACCAGTCATCGTACAATGCCGCTGCTCGCCGGCTAGTTGACCATCACTCCACAAGAGTCACTGGTGTTTAGTTGTCAGAAAGAGACATACTAAATGAAGAAAGGCATAAATGGAAATAAATCCTTGTCCATATAAACCCCTCTTTCCATATATAAGCCTTTTCTGCCATATAACTCTGTCACATGACCTCACCTGACCATTCTATAATGGAAGCCAGATGAAATCTATAGTCAGGGTCCAAATTAAAATTTTTTGAAAGTTTGATGACCTAATTGCATCAAATTGAATTCAAGGATGAAATTAAAAATCTTTAAATAGTTTAAGATTTTTTTCATGATTAATTCTTTTTAAAATATGCTTTTTATTTGTACATGTTATATGGCTAAATAGTACATACCAAGCAAATTAGTCATCTAGCAAGTCAATACATACATCTAGATAAATCGATACAGTATTTCTAGAATATAGTATTCACCATATATATATTGGATCATTGTTGGATGCATATCAAAAAATTCTATGGTATCTATCAGAAAATTGATAAGTATATATTATTTGACTATATAGTATATATCGATGAATATGATGTTCCAGAAATTGTATATCAATTTACTTGAAAGTATGGATTGATTCGCTAAATTACTAATTTGTTAAGTGTCTATCACCTATTTATGTACTATGTACTGATGAATTTCATATTCTATAAATAATGTATTAATTTACTTTAAGGAGTGTATTGATTTGTGTCCAAGGGTTATGGCAACCATCGCATACTTATAAAGAACTCTCCCTACAAGCATACAAGGCATCTTATCATGATATCATAAAGTAATAGTGGAATAAAATATAAATAATTAATGTTCAACTATAATTCAAATAACTAAATCAAAAGTCTAACAAAAAAATTATAATTTCATAGATTTCCATCAACTTCAATAAATCCATATCTAAAATAAAAATATCAAGTCTACCACTAATTTGCTCTTCCATATCAAATTCTTGAGTCTAGCTAGTTCTCTGAATTTATAAAATAGTTAAATATAGAGTAATGAGCTAGACAGTCCAGTAAGCAATGTATATTTTAACTAGATAAATTTAGTAATAATAATATACTAAAAATAACCATGCAAGATGCATCAAATCAAAATATAATACTAATCAAAATATATAATACTAATCAAAATATGATGCATGCTAATTCAATCTTTTTAAAATTTATTTTTAAATTTATTTTTATTCATAAATTATTTTTTTAAAAATATCACGTTCATCTCGATAATCATGAACTAAATTAAAGTACCACTACATAACTCCTAATAGTAGGATATCAAAGTATTAGTGCACAACCCTCATTGGTAGGTATCAAAATATCAGTGCACAATCTTCATAAGCAGGATATCAAAGTACCAGCATACAACCTCCATTGGTAGGGTATCAAAGCACCAACATATAACTCCCACTAGCAAGATATCAAAATATCAGTGCACAACCTCCACTGGTAGGGTATCAAAATACTAGCATTTAACCCCCACTAGCAAGGTTCAATATTTACTTATGCTATAAGTCAAAATCCATCTCAAATCAAAATACTATTTTATATTTCAATTCGAATTGTTCGTAAACCATGCAACATCAAAATCAATTGGATCATCCATATCAAATTCAATATGTTCAATCATAAATCATGAATAATTCAATATAGAAAATATTTTATAATTTACTGATAAATCTTGAAAATAAAATGAAGCATTACTTACCTCACATATACTCTAAGAAATCCATATAATTTTATCAATTTTTTTAAAAAATCTTCAATTCATATATCACATCATAGTATCCCACTACTGGATATCTTCTTATCGAGGCAACTATCCCGTAAACATAATCGAGTTCAATAATCAAAAAGGATATGAATAACTAAGAAAAAATGGTAGTCACATCCTATGGTTCAAATCGATCTGATCATAATACTTTTATTTAATCATGATCAAACTATGGATTGTAAGAGCTCACTAGGATCATTTTGGATCGATGATTCTTATTGAGTGAGAGTGAAATTATTCCAACTCATTGAAAGAAATTTCAATGATACCTATGATAGAGATCATTGTATATCTTACTAACAAATAGAATTAAACATATGGGGTCATACAACAAAAGGAGTAGACCTGGATTGAAAAATTGGGCTTATGAAGCGCAACTTAGTTTGGATTTAGAAAAATCTTATTGGGTTCAAAATAACCTTGCTAGCACCATGTTGAATCCAATTTTCTCTTGAGCTTGGTTTACTTATATGATAAGATTTAACCAAGTCATATACCTGAATTGAACCTGATTGAATTGGATTCAATAAGCTCCAAGTGTTGGTTGCTCAAGAAATGCTTGGATCTAATCAAGAAATGGTTTCTTGATTTTCTTGGTTGAAAGTACAACTTGATTTGTTCAAGTTCTTAGCACTTGATTGGTGGATTTTATGGATGAGATAGGAAGGCATGAGATGGTCCATGCCACCTTTGATCTTGGTGTGCGAGAGGAGGTTAGGATGGCGCTAAGTGTTGGTGACTCATTGATCAATTGTTATCGTATCAACTAATGAGTCATACTATGGATTTGGTATAGCATTTTTTTTGAATCTAGAAAAGTCTGGCCAAGACTGCCACCACCATCAACTTCGCAATCAAACATCATCCAAATAATTACCATACAAGTTTTGTATTTTGAGTTTTAAAAATAATTTTATTTTCATCAAAATTGAAAATAAAAAAACCAAAACCTGAACCAGTGCCAAATGCAGTCTAATTAGTTGGCACATCTCAGATGGTTTATGTATTAGAATGCAAGCAACTTGGCAAAAGCCAACAAGTACATTTTCATGATAATTCCATAACCAAGCACAAAATGACCTAAATTTTAATGTAGAGCCTATAGAAATAGGTCAAACTATTCTCAAATTACTAATAAACCAAATCCATACTAACATAACCAATGCATGATGTACTTTGGGTTGAAAAATTATAGTTTGGTTAGATTTAGATGTAGAGTGCATTCTCTAGGATGGGATGGATGTTATATTGGCCAATTTGGATTTGAATTGGTGCCTCATCTTACTCTACCGATCTAAGTTATTTATTTAATATTTTATTAAAAATTATATTTTATAGTTATTTAATAGTTGTTATCTAAAGTAACTATGTGGATCAATTATACATTGATTCAAGCTTTAGCTAAGCTCTGAAGGTCGAATGCTTTTATGCAATTTTGATACTAGCTGGAGTTGATTTCTACTTAGTTTGAGAAGTTGAGTTAATTAGACTTATTTCAATATTGAGCTCAATTAAGCTTTATTAAATAAATTAACTTAGCTTAATCTCAAAACTTGAACTTGAAAATGATTTAAAATTCAAACTAATCAAATCCAAGCCCAATCAAGCTTAGCTCAATTCAGGTCAAAAATTTTCTTGTAGGTCAAGTTCATCGGGTCGATTATATCTCTCAAAAATTCTTCTCAAAAATTTCTATCTCATGAAAAATATAAGTATTTAAGTTTTTTTAAAGGAATAAAATCAGTTTAGTAGGCTCAATTTTGTACTACATTCTCCTTGCTCCAAACGTCTCTATTGTCATATTGTGGAATGCTATAACGCAGAAAGCCATAACATGCACAAAAAAAAAGCAAGCATAAAGCCATAACGTAGAAGGGATAAATAGTTAAGTGTATAAGATAAAAACCAACGCATGGTAACACATATTAACATCCTAGTAAATAATGGCACAACTAAACCAAAACTCTAGCAAATAAAATGCAATTAAAATCAAAAAACTGATTCTTTCCAAAACATATTTACTACATTCCCATCCCCTTCTCGATAAATCCCCTCCTTACTCATCCTCTTCCCAACATATCCACCACCTTTATCACCAATAGTTCACCACCACCACCACCACCTCCATGGCTAACTCATCAAACATGCTCCTCCTTGTGATCGTCGCCTTGGCGATGACCACAAGAGTAGTCTGGAGCTTAGAACAAGAAGAGAGGATTTCCCTTTGTGGTGAGCGACCCCAAGTCTAAAAATTGTATGAAACCCATCTTTGCAATCAAAGGGTGTGCCCCCAGCATCTTGTCTTCCTTGCTCACCTGGCGCTTCCAGCTAACCCCCGAGTGTTGCAAGGCTATCAACAGCCTCAGACAGAATTGCTTTGATGATTTATTCACCTCTAACCCCCTCTATGGCTCTCTATTCCCTCCCCTCCTTGAGACTTACTGTGCTGCAAAGACTTCATCAAAACCAATCGGAGAAATCTCACCTGCACCAAGTGTTTGAATTGGTGATAATGGTCAATAAAGGTTCAGATCTATTGGGATTTTAATGAGCAAGGAAAGCAGTGTGGCTCTTGTTTTATTTATAGAGGAATAGTTTGCATGGATTGTTGCAATACCGTTGTCATGTTGCTAGTTCTATAATTGGCTTATGCAGTCTTGTAACTTGACTAATAAATTAGTATATTTGATTTTTGGTTGGAATTCTCTTTCTCTCTCTCTCTCTCTCTCTCTCTCACACACACACACACACACACACACACACATGTTAGTAAAAATAAAAAAAATGAAAAATGAGAGCTTTTCCTCTTGATAACTGTAATTTAACTTGTTCATGGCCTTGGATTTTGATGATTGTGTTATATTGAATCCATAACTTAATAAAATAAAACCTTTTTTCTCAAAAGAAAGACTTTTATTTAGATCAAGCCTAACTTTGTGTAAAAGGATTAAACTTCAAATGTTTAATTGCTTAAGCACTAATTATTAAAATTAAAGTCAAAGGGTCAAATGAAGAACAAAGTTTTAAATTTATTAAATCAATTTGAAATGTTTGACCATTATTCTTTGTTTAAAATATATATATGGAATTTTAATTGATAGTTTCTAAAAGTAGAAAAATGAATGAACATAATAAATAGATAAGTAGGATTATGGATATTTTAGATGCTTTTTTAGAAGTTAAACTCCTAGAGTTTTATGTTAGCACATATTTGTCTGCATGAAAATATATTAAAATTGCTATGAATAAATATTAAAAATAAGACCTAAAAATGATAGTTACTTATATATTTACTGTATCAACTAATTTTGATATCTCAATTAACTCAGGTAGGTCAAGAGACTATAAACTCCTAGTTCTCCTTTTTCATATCTCTAACTTTCCAGTCTACTAAATATTGATATGCTTATCAATCTCAAAATATATTTGGGTGGGGAGAGTTGGACTCTACAATAAGAATAGAAATACTTGGCTCACATTTCAGCTATTTGATTGGAGGGAAGTCCCATTTCGATTTTAATTTCGAAGGGAGTGGGAATACTCTAATGTTTCAAAATCCAATATCTATATTTTTTTCTAGTATTCAAATATCATTTTGATTTTGATTTTGATTTCGATTCTAATTCTGAACCAAATGTATTAGAATATATGGCTATGCTAATTCTTGTCCCAATTCATTATGATTCCCACTCCAATTCTAATCATGGACCAAACACACCATCTCAATTTTATTTTAGAGTCAATCAGCCACCTATGCAAATAAGATATTGGGATAGTGCATTAATCTTGAAAATGTTTATATGTAACCAGATGGAATCATCATGCTGGTACCACCATGCATGAATTGCATTTGCTTTGGAGTGAAAGACACTCATTTTTGGCACAACGTCTGGCAAGATGGAGCATTTTGATGCATTCATTTAATCTCTTGGGATGAGAAGAAACATCTCCATAGCTTCTCAATGAAGATGTAGGCCATCATATTTCAAATTAACCAGTTATTTAATAAAAGAATCTAGTTGAAAAAATTCATTAGAAGAGTGTAAGAAAAACCATTTTGTGTGAGGATTCGAACGAAACAACTGATGTGACACACATATTCTTTGGATATGGCATTAATCAAGCACAAAAAAATAATTTTATAAAATACTTATCTTTAAGAATTCCACCTGATATTTTTTTAGAATAAGGACATATCATATGAGCTAGTACATCAAAAGCTATCACATAAAGGCTTAAAGCAATTCATCAAGCAAATTCTTATTGCATAACGTGGCATGCATACAGAATGCTTCCAAAACCAATGCACAGGAAATGACGTGATAGAAGCTGCATTCAATTTTGAGGTGCCCACACATAGAGTCTTTGTGTGTTTTTCCAAATGGCGACAGGCCAGCTGTCGGTCCTACACGAGATTCAGGAGAGTCCATCAGAACCTTCTCTCTCTTCCTTTTATGCACGTGGAATGTGTGTGCTATGCCAACTCGTGCACATTCAGATTGCTGTAGATCTTCTAGAATATCAAGCTAGGACCTATCGTACGGTTGAGATTTCACTACCAGATGAAGAATATTAGTGGTAGCACCGAACCCCGGCTTCTCTCGCAATTGTTCTGTTAAAACGGACCCCAATGAGACTGCTATTGAATGTTATAATGATTATAACGATCGTTATTGATTTAAATGTGCCTATGTTGAAAATTTGAAATTGGTTTCTCAAGAAGGGTGCAAACCAAATAATCAACTAGGGCTAGGTTTGGCTTGTTCCCACCCCTTTTTAGCTCGATTTAACCAAGAAAAGTTATAACAAGTTAGAACCTCAACTAAAAAGGTTAACAAGGAAATATTATTTAAATTTTTTGATTATATATACATATATATAAGATCCACATAATGTATAAATAATGTGGGACTAATCATAAATCTATATTTAAGCTCTAACAAGCTTGTTAAAATAAAGGTCCAATGCTAATTACAAATAAATCTATGATCGACTAGCGATCAACTGGTTGGATATGCTCTGATACTATTTATAACAAACCAAGATCTTATCCAATAAAACTAGTCAGAAGATGTTATTTAGATTTCTTAATTCTATATAGTACTCACAAACTATTAGATGCATAACTAATGTGAGATTAAATTCAAATCTATATGAGTCTTCATGTGCTTTCCCCGTTTAAGTTTTGGCATCTTTATCAAGCTAAAAATCCAAACCCAATCAAATTTAGTCATAAACAAAATGATTGATGTATAATCAATGTTAGATGTATGACACATTATTTTTCTCTAGGACACAAATTTATATTTAAAACATTGATTTGATCAATAAAAAGTGTAACTTTATTTTCATTCAAGTGTGATGTGTCTTTAAATCATCCAAGAAATTAATGCTTATAATACATATTCTCAAAAAGTTAAGAATTAGAGGCATGTATAATTAATTTTTAAATTGCTTCTATTCATAGGATCATCATGAGGACAGTAATCGATATGGATAGACTGGTGCACGGATTGCTTTCTTAGAGATAGATGAGTCTCTGATCTACAGTATAGAGACACTGAGCGACAAGTATGGATAGTTGTTAGAGAACAACTAGTACTGAGTATGACTATTTGAGAGATTACATAGATTTCTATTCAATCATCAATGATCGTCGTGATGCTATAGTTGTGTGAATGGTTCTTTGACCTATGGTACCATGACTGCTCACAATGAGGCTGCTAGAGTTTGACTATACATAAACATTAACTCTATGAGTCTTTGTAGTGGATGTTGATGATAGTTGATCTGCCTGCAGGTTGTGCATCTAGATGGAATCTATCAACCTTGATAGAGAGGAGAAGTTCTATGAGATTTAAGAGGCTGAGTTCATAAGTCTGTGGCCACAGCAGTGTGATTGATGGAAAAGAGTTTTCATAAGAATCACTATTAGACTTGAGCTAATTCAATCTTTCATATGACGAATGATGAGGTTTGACGGTTTATCCATGACCAGCCATCAAAGTCAAGACTCATGATAATGGGACTGAATCACACGTGAACTACACCTAGGGGTTCTTATTTGGTCCTATTGGTCTGCCACTACATATTGCTAGATGTCATTGGTGGTTCGAAGTCTCTCTACTGAGTCAACTTGAACTCAAAGCTATAGGGCTCAGACTTTTCACTGATTTCATAAATCAAGTAGAGAGAGTATTGGAGGAAAGAGAAATTAATCAAACTAGAATAAAATCGATCCAACATTTTGGTCGATCCGATCAAGATGAATTAATCAAATTATGAATGAACTAATGTATATATGGTCCAATAGAAATCATAGATAATTGAATCTAGAATAATTTAATCTAACCAAGGTGGATGCTAGCATATTGTCTGATGACCGTGGATCAAGACTCTCTTTGCTAAGGTCAAATTAGAATCATTGAAAAAAAATCTTTTTACTCGATCAATCTTAGAGAAATGACTTTTAGAGGGAGACATAATTCTAGAGAGAGAAATCCATCAAAAGAGACAATCTAGAGAGAGAAAATGTTAAAGAGAAAAAGTAAAACTTATAGGAAGGAAAAGTGGAGAGAGAAGGTAGAGAGAGGAGAGAGGAAAAGAAAGAGAAAACTCTCTATTTTTTTTCTCCTTTTCTTTTTTTCTCTTTTATTTCTTTTTCTTTTTCTTGTTTTCTCCCTCCTTTGCCATAGAAAATAAGGGAATAGAGGAGGCCGACCATCCAACCCTCCCCCCATAATGGCGATCCTTAGCGGTAGTGGCAACCCCCAACATTGGCAATCCCCGATGATGCTAGCCCTTGGGCATCCGAGCACAACCCATGTCTAGCGATGATGAGTGGCATGGTGAAAGAAGAGAAGGAAAATAAAGTAAAATAGGAGAAATTCATTCACCATGAAATCCGACGATCGTTGGTCTTAATGATGAGCAATAGAATCAACTTAGGAATCAGAAAAAGGAGAGAAAAAGAAGAAGAAGATGTAGTCCTTACCTCATCTCCAACAAGAAATCAATGGTGAATCACCAAAGGACATGGCAGGAATCCAAGGAATATTCAAAGCATTCTCACTAACGATGAAAGAGATTTTGAGGTAAGATAGCTAGGAGGGGAGAGATCCTTTTATAGAGTATGAAATCCTTGGGTTTGACTACCCTAAGACCCCTTCTCCTAGCTGGAAAATGGAGAAGAGGAAGACTCGAGAGATCCTTTTATAGAGTATGAAATCCTTGGGTTTGACTACCCTAAGACCCCTTCTCCTAGCTGGAAAATGGAGAAGAGGAAGACTCGAGAGATCCCTTTTATAGAGTATGAAATCCTTGGGTTTGACTACCCTAAGACCCCTTCTCCTAGCTGGAAAATGGAGAAGAGGAAGACTCCCGATGGGAGTCTTCCTTCCCCCTACCTCACATGCACAGCATGTGGGGTTCCATTTTTTTGTTTTTCCTTGCTTTGAGATTCATGCAAGGAGGGTTAGGCTTTAGTTTTTTTCTGTTCCTGAGTGGGTTATTATATTCTTTCCTACTTAAAATAATTTTATCCCCAAAATTAACATATTGCAAAGTTAAATCCTTAAGGCTAAAAACTTGTTACCTTATCCTCGATCTCCTAAATAACCTACTTGATCAAGAAAAGAATTCAAATTCTTTACCAAAACACCTTTTGGCTATTCTTTTTGGGTAAGATCCTGAGTTATTATAAATGATATCAGAGCCGACCTAACCCATAGCCTATGTGGACTAAGGGATATTACAGCATAGATTCATTGGGTTCACTACAGGTCGATGATGGTGTACATGCTAGGTCAGTCTTGGATTAGGGTGCGGCATTATTTGGGCTTGCCATAGGCTAGAGCATGACTCTGACTAATTTAATGCCAAAAATTAGATTATGATTTTTAATAATATGGATTGGGCATGGGCAGTGTTTCTACTATTTGGCTATGCAAGAAATATGGTGTATATGCTAAATCAGCCTCAGGCTAGGGCACAGTATATGTTTGACCAACCATGGGCTAGAGCATGGTTGTAATTAGTCAAATACCAAAAAAATAAATATAAAACATGGGAAAGAAGACCACGTAGATTAGTCAGCCATGTATAAAACATGGCGTATCAACCACAAGCTAAGATATTTTGGCATACCACGGGCTGAAGCATGGTTGTGACTAAATCCAGAGCCAAAATTAAATGAGGATGATGAATTATGGATAATTGAAGGGTTTCTAGGCTAGCCGGCATATGTGAAACATAGCTTTTATGATGTTAGCCATAGGCTAAGATGTGGTTGTCGGCCATGGACGAAAATATAGTGTGTGTTTGATCTGCCATAGCTAGAGCATGAGCGGATCTAGTCTAGTACCAAAATAATAATATTGTTTGGATCAGAACTATGTTATTCAATAAATAATAAGCTATCTCATTGAATTACTATTAAATAGAATTATTGATTAGTGATATGTGATGTGTTTATTAAAATTATACATGATGATATTATTCAACTATCAAATTAATGATGTATGATCTTATTATTTTTATATTTGTTATATATATTTGTTAAAAGATGTTTTATAAGTTGAAAATTATATTCCAAAGCCAATTGTCAGTCTATTAACAGTTGAGCTAATTTATGTAAATGTATATGAATTAATTATTAATAAATATTATTTAGCCTTTTTCATCATAAATGTGCATCTTCTTTTAACGAACTCCTATATTATGATGAAATCCTTAGGACTATTTAAAATTGATAAAGAAGGATTTATTGTTTAGTCCTTAAATCATATTCGTGATCAAATGCTACATCATTAATAAGGACGATGATGTTTATCGAGTATAGATTATTGTGTGTCATATTGGTTGGTTATCCTCATAACCAAGGAGTGTGTAATATTGGTATGGCATAGAGGTGAGATGTAAGAATATATCATCACCAAACAGTGACTCACCTGCTAAGTGCTCGACTGTCAAAAGCAATTCACAAAGGGTACGGGCATGAATGACCCTCAGACCTAAGATCACTATAGTGACTTGCAAGCAACTCACTATGCTTTGTATTGTTTGGTACTAGACTATCTGCATTTCTAATATAGTAATGGAAGGTTACTATATATAGTCAAGTACTTGCAAAGTCTGTATGTGAGTCAAGATGGGATTAACCCCTCCGAACTACTAGAGATAATGTATCACTATATTCAATTTAGGAAAGCCTTAGCGAGGATAATACATGTGATGGATTTGAAAGGTTGAAATACAATATGGATGACTCGATTAAGATTGACAGCAAACTCTAGGTCGTCCTAAGTATTTTGGATCAAAGAGATGAATCATGCGAAGATCTTCATCCCTCCTTGCTGAGTTTGGCACACACACGAAGTAGAAGATCTGCATATTCAAATCTCGCAAAGCATCAGACTTGAGAAGTCTTAGTTTTTTATTTATTTTTCCACTACAAAATTAAGATAATCCTTCATATTTGATATAAAAAGGTTTTTAAATTAAATCTATCTACCTTTTACTAGTTTTTAGTTGCAAACCAGAAGCATATTTTTCTTTCAATTGGTATCAGAACAGGTTTTTATGTATGCATAGTAGATTTCATGATTTTTTCTATATTTCTTTGATCTATTTTTTATCAGAATCTTATATGAGATCAAATTACATCTTGATCTGATTCTCTCATAAATTTTTCATCTAGTTTTGACCTAGTTATCAAATCGAAAATAGCCTTTGAAAATAGGACTGCTAAAAAATCTATTTTACCAGAAATTTTTCAGCAAATTTTTGTTCAATTAAAAATCTGATTATAATCTATTTTAAATCTATATTTACATATTTTTATGAAAGTATTTCAGTTTTGAAATAGCTATTTGAATTAGGTTTGAATCTAAAATTGTTTTGACAAGTTTTCAGATTAGTTTGAACAAAAATAAAGGCATTCATTTGATCATCATGTAAATATGAAATTACCTATGCATGCATAATATATAAGGTTTTGGATAGATTTCTTTATGAATCAAGATTTGAATCTTCTTTTTTATAAGTTGTATAAATAAAAGTTTAGATCTAAATTAATGCATGATGATATTCTAATAAGATTAGATAATGATATGATCATCTATGCATTAATCTGTATAAGGCATGCCTTGATTGATTTTGATCAATGTACATATAGATGCAATTATATTTAGAAATCAGATTTTTAATCTGAGTAGCATAGTAATCAGATTGGATAGATCATCATGGCCGTTCGAATCATAGGAGAAAAGTAGGATTTCATGATCCCCTCCTTCCATTCGATGGAGTATTCTTATGATGTGTGGGGGTGTCGCTGCGATTATTATCCTTAAAGATGAACAACAAAAAAAACTTTGGAATTAATTTGGATCTGATATGAGATATTAGAGATCTAAAATTAATTCAATTATTATGCATAAAAACTAGTTCTGAGATATCAAACCCGAATCTATGTCCGCCATACATTTAATTAAGAATTAAGAGTTGTTTGTTAGGACCTAGAATTGTGAATTGAAGATCCTAAGATAGTTGCATAATACATGGGTCAATGAGTTAGCATGAATCAGGTTAATTAATTGGGTTAGATCTAAGGTTAAAATTAAAAAATACACTTAACAAAAGTAGTTGATCAAATCTAATCAAATATTGATTTAGACTAGATCAAGGATACTCTAGATCAAATACAATAGTTATAGTTGGTCAAATCCATATCTTTAGTTAGACCAAATGGACTTGATTGTGACTTAGTGGTTAAGTCTAGATCATTAGGTGGATTCAATCGAAACTAATTAATCAATTGGTATCTAAGATAAGTTTGGCAATTTTGACCTATGGTCTTTAATTGGGAGCTACTCACATAGATGGCATCTATGGCGAGTTAATGGCATATCCCTCTCATTGATCTCACTTACCTTGCCATCTTAGTGAAATTATATTTTGATTAGATTACTTGGTGACTCGAGCTGACCCACATTAATTAGGTAAATTAGTGTAATTGATTTAGGTGCCCCCGGATCAACTTATCATTGATCTTTTTTTATCTAACTTGATGAAGTCAGTGGGAGGATCATGATTAACTGGTCAATCTCTTCTCTATCCTTAAATCACATATAATCTAAATTATCTAAATTATTAAATTCTTAAAAATAATAAAGTTATGGAGATAACTGAGTCATAGCTTTATATTAAGGTGGATGGTAATGGATCCAATTATTTAGATAAACATTGGAGGTGCCTTACACCTGGCATTCATGTAGATATTGGAATTAACATCCATTATTTGATGATTAGGTCACACTCTTTGAATGATGATCAGGTTGGCCAAAGCTTTCTTTAGGGCCTGATCATCATTCGTTTGATGCACCGAACCTAGTCATGTTAATGGTTGGACCTAACCAGACCCTTTAGTAGAGGCCAAAGCCTACTGAAAAGAAACCAAAAGTTATTTAGAGAAATAATTGATAGAGAACCTACCTATAGATACACATGCATTGGCCAGAGCTTTCCTCGGGCCCGTTTATAATCTATGTGGATTCTAATACCTACTAAGGAGTTAGTATAATTACTTGAATTAGAGGTAGAAGCTATCAATTCGTATAAAATAATGAAAAAACCTTTAGACTAAAGTTCAAGTCTTTAAGATTAAATAATTCATTTACTAATAAGATCATTATTTTTATTTCAATTAAAAAGACTAGCTATTGTTTTATCGCTTCATTTACTATTGGATAGTGACAAGCTTATAGGATCTAATTTCGATAATTGGTATAAAAAATTAAGAGTTATTCTGGAGCATAAGCGGAACCTGTATGTTCTTACGAATCTAGCATCTAAGGAGCCTATTCTGAATACTTATGGTGCAATCAGAGATACTGACCAAAAGTGGCTCAATGATCACACCATAATGCGTTACATTATGCAGGCCACAATGAACGAGGAGTTCAATCATAAGTTTTAGGATGCTTAATGGAGAAAATGATTCAAGTATTGAATTAGTTTTTTGGCACTTCTGAAAAAAAGGTACATCGTGTTGGGGTGTCTCAGCCCCTTCAAAATGGAAAGTCCGTTGCTAACCCAAGTTAGGCAGACTGGAAGAGGAATTATCCTTTTGAGCCAAATAGGCCGAACAAGAGAAAGAAGCATTGAGTTATTGATCAAGATTGTAATATGATAACACCTAGCAATTTCTCTATTTGTGATACTACTACCTGGGTATTGGATATCGAAAATCCAATTCATATATGTAATTCATTGCATGGATTTCAAGTTAGTAGAAAGTTTGAGAACAGTGAAAGATTTCTGAATGTTGGGGATAGAAGTAATGTTCTAGTCCTAACATTAGAAATTATTTAGTTTGTTTTCAAGATATATAATATGGTTTTAAGTGATTATCACTATTGTCCATCCTTTATGATGAACATAATATCTATAGGGCTTTTGATCCAAGATGGTTATTTCTTACTAATAAAGAAAAAATTATTATGATATCATTATGAATGATATTACAATAATGCATGGATAATTAAGAAATAGTAATTATATTTTATCATAGCCTATTAGTATAATATACACGTTAAACAAACATCCAAAACTAGATAATATCACCGATTCCTATCTTTGGTACTATTGGCTCGGTCATGTAAACAAGAATAGGATCAATAGGTAAGTCCAAGAGAAAATCCTCGACAGTAATGATTGTAAATCATTAAAGACCTATAAGTCCTGCCTTCTTGGAAAGATGATTAAGTCACCCTTTACTAAAAAGGATGAATGGACCAGTGATGTTCTGAGTCTAGTATATAGTGATATATGTAGACCAATAAACACTTATGCAAGAAGTAGATATTACTACTTCATTATATTTACTATCGATCTATCTAGGTATGGATATCTCTATCTTATGAAGAGTAAATCAGAATCATTTGAAATATTCAAACGATATCGTAATGAGGTAGAAAAATAATTTGAAAAGAGTATTAAAATTCTTTAATCAGATCGAGGAGATGAATACATTTTCAATGAATTTTTGACATATCTAAGAGAGAATAGGATTCTCTCTCAATGAACCTCTCTTGGAACACCACAACATAATGAAATGTCAAAAAGGAGGAATCAAATCATGTTGGGCATGGTTCGATCCATGATAGGATTTGCAAGTGTGTCGATTTCTTTTTAGGGTTGTGTACTTGATACTACTTATTTTATTTTGAATAATATTTTCAACAAATCTATTGCAAAAACACCATATGAGATATGGACCGGACGTACGCCGACACTCTCTCATCTTAAGGTTTGGGGTTGTCTGGCTTATGTAAAATATTTGCAAATAGGTAAATTTGGATCTAGGTCTGATAGATGCTTATTCATAGGAAATTCTAATAAAACTAGAGGATATTACTTCTACCTTATTGAAAAACAAAGGATATTCGTCAGCAATAAGACAGTCCTTTTAGAGAAAAAAGTTTCTTAAGAAAGGAATGCCTCTAAAGTTGAACTTGATGAAGTTTGATAGATAGAAGAACCGACATAGATAGCTGAACCTAAACCGAATTTGATTAAATCAAATTTGGAGCCCAATGTAATCACACCCTTAAGGTGATTTGGTAGAGTATCGCATCAACCAAATAGATACTATAATTTTCTGATCCAGGACGGTAATCCTATCGAGCTTGATGAGAACAATGAGGATTCAATTACTTATATGGATGCAATATAGAGATCCAACTCTGATAAGTAGCCCGAAGCCATTAAATCCAAAATAAAGTCTATGAAGTCAATGATGTATGGACATTACTTGATCCACCTAAAGGGATAAAATTTATAGGATGTAAGTGGGTCTTCAAAAAGAAAAAGGGTATAGACGAAAAGGTGGAGACTTATAAAGTCCACTGATTTTCAAGGGATATCATCAACATTATGGTATAGACTATGATGAGATATTTTCTTCTATGGCAATGCTCTAGTCCATTCAGATTATGCTTGCCATAGCAGCACATCTGGACTATGAAATCTGGCAAATAGATGTGAATACAATTTTTCTAAATATGATATAACTTGAAGGATTCATATCCATAGATGAGTTTAAGGTGTGCAATCTTCATAGATCCATTTATGGATTGATGCAAGAATCTAGAAGTTAGAATATATATTTTGATAAGACAATCAAAACATATGACTTCATTAAGAATGGAGAAGAGTCCTGCATATACAAATGGGCAAATGGTTTAGTGATAATATTCATTATATTGTATATGGATCAT
This sequence comes from Cocos nucifera, assembly GCA_006176705.1. NCBI lineage: Eukaryota > Viridiplantae > Streptophyta > Magnoliopsida > Arecales > Arecaceae > Cocos > Cocos nucifera. Next base: position 28,869 of record QRFJ01003534.1, read on the forward strand.
ATTCTCTTAATCGAGAATGAGGTCCCTACATTACAAGAAACAAAGAATTGGCTATCATTATAGTTCTCCATGAAGGACTTAGAAGAAGCATCCTACATCCTAGAAAAGAAGATTTATAGAGATAGATCTAAGATATTGCTTGGGTTGTCCTAGTCCACATACATTGATACTATGCTAAAGCGATTCAGCATGAAAAATTTCAAGAAGAGCTATCTTTGGATAGGCCATAGAATTTCTCTCTCAAAAAAAGATTATCCGACAACCCCTCAAGAGAGAAAGCATATTACTACTATAATAAGAGGCTATGGTAGCAGTTTGCAACCGCTACCATAGATTAAAACATCGCTACCATAGGCTACCATAATGATTTTCAACTGCTATCATTGAAGCCATCATCATAGATCTATGGCAGCGATTGTTGCAATGATTATTGCAACCACTGCATTAGGTCGGTATAGCAGCGGTCTAGTAACTATTGCTATATGTGGAACTATCGCAGCGGTATATAACAGTGGTTAATCAACCGCTACTATAAGGTTAATAGTAGTGGTTCATCAACTGCTACAATAACTTCAATAGTAGTGGTTACATAACCACTGCTTTGTTGGTTATAGCAGTGGTTATTAAACCACTGCTACAGGTTCTATATGTGACAGTGGTTTTATAACCACTACTATAGGTCATCTATGATAGCGGTAATATAATCGCTGCCATAGATCTAATGCAATAATTTTATAATTGCTGCCATAGTTTATGGTAGTGGTTGGCACATGATCTATGATAGTAGTTGGCATGTTTACGATAGCAATTATCAACCGTTGTCATAGATTTTGAATGATAAAAAAAATATAGATTTTTAATTTTTAATTTTTTATCTAATAGATGCAGTTCAATATATAACATAAGAATATATCTACAATAACACAAGAATAATGCAAGAATATATCTGAAATACTTAAATTTTATTATTGAATAAAATTTATTATAATATTTTAAAAAATTCATCAAAAGTCTATTAAATCTATATCTAAGTCATTATCATTGGGAGGAGATGGAGCATGAACTATAGGAGTAGGAGCCAGAGCTAAAATGCTGGCCAACATATCCTAAATATCCATGAAGTCAATTCCAAAATACGTGGAGAGCATCGTCACCATAGCGGTCACAACACTCTATAGTTGAGATGTGCGCTTCTCAGCCTAAGCAGCCCACTCCATTGCCTGAGCTGCCTGTACCAATGCCTCCTCAAGCTACTCCCAACTGATGACCCCAGAAGCATGTGAAGAGATGCTCGCCTCAAACTAGTAGCTCATTGACGTATGTCCAGGCCTACATCAGATTCTTCCAGAGTGCTCAAGCTCCAAAATCTAAGATAGATGGTTATGGAGGCTAGAGATGTCTGGGCCCTCACTTGCGAGCGCATCTAACTATTTTTGTAATTATAAATTTTAAAAAATATCATAGAAAATGCTATAATACTAATAATACTAATCTACTTAGTACTTACAAAAATTCTTTCATTTGCGACGTTCATCAGCCTGTCCTTCTTGTCCGTATGGTTGGATCAAAAAATGGCACTATGGATGGACATCACCCCCTCTCTCGTCATCTATAACAATCGATTAGCTTATTAGAAATATGCAAAAAAAATATTAATTTAATTTATAAACTAAGATTCAAAATTTATTATCTTCCTGTACATATGACTGGCCATAGACTCACAGTCGAGAGCATATGTGTACTCCTGAGCTGCTTGGTTCTCTTGATTCTGACGGGAGGTAGTCTAAAAGGTATTTAAATCATAAGTATTTAAGTCCAAAAGGTATTTAAATCATAAGTATTTAAGTAATAAGTATTTAAAAAGTGTTCAAATATAATTGTTAGTGTATTGAAAAATTCAAAAGTTATAAATTAAACTTGAAACTCCTAGCTCCTCTAATATCTAATCATCCCCTCTTACTAACTCAAAGGATAGTCCTAAATCCAAGGAATAAGCTCCTCCAGAGTGTCCTATCAGTGCTCAAGCCATCCTTTATGGAGCTTGACCTTATAGTTTCTATACAACTCTCCAATCTTCTACAGATGGGCATCTCAAATCCACTCATGATCTAAAAAGTCGTACCTTTTCTAAAAAAAATTATCAAAAGTCAGTTATGAAATTATTCTAATCAAGTATAATATAAATGTAGCACATGCATATATGTAATTAAGATACACTTATCCAAATCTCCTCCTATATCCGCTCCTTGATGCCAGTATCCATCACTCACCAATCTATGGGTATAATAGGAATAATGTCGGAGCACCTCACAAGAACTTCGAAAAAAGAATGCATCTCCTGTACAGTCGTCTCGATTAGCCTTCCCTCCTGATCATACTCTACCATGACCTGATACTGGCAGTTCCATACATGTGGCATGCATGTGGGACCATGAAATGTCCTACTCGATGATGCATCTACAATGAAAATATATTATACAAATATATACAAGTGTATAATAACTATACAAATAAATAAATAAATAATTGATACAACAAAATCCTACTCTTACTAGCCATGGGATCATATGACGTGGATGTTAGTGGAGACTCATCGGTGGGTAGAGCATGTGTCGATAGTGCCTGGACAACCGAAGCCGATGCAGAGGTGGATAGAGTATGCTCCAACTATGACTTAGATGCGGAGCTTCGCATAGCCTGCATCACGTTCAATGATGATATACTTTTACATCTCACTTGTATGCCATACTAGTGTCTCCACACTCCTTGGTTAAGAGGACAACCAATCTATATGGCATACAACGATCTATGCTCGATAAATGCTATCGTCCTAATTAACAACATATCATTTGATCGTAAATAGTTTAAGGACTAATCAATAAATTCTCTCTTTATTGAAACTAAATAATCCTAAGAACTTTATCACAACAATGAAGTTCATTAGATGATTGTGGTGGAGATGAGGGGAAGGGAGGAGGCGGTGACAAGAAGGTAGGAGAGGGGAAGAATGAACCAGCTCCAAGTGAACCAGGACAAATCTCAAAGATATGCATGGTGCATAGCGCACAATTTGAACTTGGTGAAATACAAGGGATAGCATGGGGTGCTATCCACCGTGGGATTTAATGTGATCTGATTAAAGAAAAAATGTTGTTTTTCTTGCACATGATCATTTAAATTTGATTAGATCTAAAAAAATATTTTAAATTTTTTTTTCTATGATCTTAATTATATTTGAGATATCTCAAATTTGATCCTAAAGATCTGATATTTGAATTAAAAATAAAATTAAATCAAATTTAATTTTGTATCTTTATTTTGGGTAATCAAATTACCCTGCAATGATCCTGATCTATCCTGAGGTTCTGGAAGAAGCTACGCATGCACCTGGCCTCTATTGATGTCTACTCAAGCAGGATCTAGATGTCTTCTCCTCATAAATCTTTTTTCTAAAGATCAAATTTGAATATGATCTGGAGAACCTTCAAAATAATTTGAGAAGGCTGCTTGTCGATCTCACGAACACCATTGCATAGATCCTGAATCTTGTGCCAAAAATCTTGGACCTTCAACTCAGATTTATGCCTAACTTTTTAGGCTTGTAGAAGAGAGGGAGAGAGAGGATAGAGGAGGTGTGGAATATCAGAGATCTAGCTCCTTTGGTCATGGAAAATATATTTTGTACGATGCTTCGCAATAGCATGAGAAAGGTTTCTCAAATCCAATGCCATCTAGAGTCCTTCTTTGACCAAATCACTTATTATTTGATCAAAGGAACTCTGGAGATTATTCCCCACAAAAGCCCACCAGATCTCATCTAGTTTTATCACCAAAATTGATTCAAAAAGTGGGCAACATGAGTAGATAAGGAAGAGTCCATTGCGCCTAGGACTCTTCCCTTAAGACTTTGATCCAAATCAAACTCTATCAAAACATAGATAAATCTCCACCATAAATCACAAAATTTCACACACCCATAGCATGACTCAAGTCCTATCTCATATCCAAAAACTAGATCAAAATAATTTCTAAAAAAATTTTTAAAAGCATCTGATCAGGTGACCCTTAATTCTCTCAAATAGGTCAACTTTTGACCCTAGTCCATTTGCACTATGAATGGATTTAATTTCTATAATTAATATGACTTAGATAGATTCTAGTTAGATGAAAATAAACTCTTTCAAGATACAAGAATGAGTCAAATCAAATTTGACTCAGTTATGATGAATCAGAAAGATTATAGAAGGAGAAAGTTAGGCTCAATCGTATGCTAGTATGATTACCTTGAACTTTATTATATCTAATTTAAATCAATCAAACTGGATTAGCTCAATTGATGACATTTAGATCCAAACTCTTATTTGTGTGATCCAGTTAGATTCAGTTCTATATGGTAATGAGACATATCACGATCTCTACCATTGACATCATCGAAATATCTTTCAATGGACCAGAACTTTTCTAATTCATACAATTAAAATGATCGATCATCAAAATCATTCTAATTGCTCCAAAAATCTACTAGTGACATCTAAAAGTATATGGTGGCAACCCATTAGAACTAAAAGCAAATCTCTCGGTGTAGCTACCTGTGTGATTGGGTTCTTCTAACTTGAGCCCTGACTGGATTAGGGTTAAGGTGAACTCATCAAACCCAACATCCATCATATGAGTTAATCATTCGATTTGAGTTCAATGTAAAACCCTAATAGAAACTCTTTCTATCATCTTTACTCTACCATGGCCATGGGCTTAAGAACTCAATCTCATGATTATCATAGGGCTGCTAATCTACCGAGGTAGATAGATCCCCTATTAGTGCAATCCAATTCCTACAATGAACATGCTATAGCCAACATACACTTCAAGATTCTGAATGGCTAGAAGATTGAGTTATGGTGTAGTTAAACTATAACATGTTGAGCCAAAGATTAATTTTGATGATGACAAAGAGTTTTGAGTATAAGTTATAAAATCTAACTATGCTCATGAGGATGTGCAGTTTCAAAATTTCAAGTGCTCATAATTTTCTAAGTATTTTTTGTTATTTTAATAAAGGTTAAATTAAGTCAAAAAGATAAATCTAGTTTATAAATCAATTTAGAGAAGAAAAGATTACAAATAGTCTTCGATATGCATGGCATGCAAACTAGCAACCTAGTCTTAGTAGAAACCAAAGATAGAAAGCACAAAAAGTGAAATTTTCAAGATCCAGAGAACTGAACTGACCCAACTACAAACTGAGCCGACCCAGTGGGATTGAACCAACCCAGTCTAAAATTGAGCCAGCCCAGTGCCTGTAATGGGTAGTTTTCAGAATTGCAGTTTTTTCGTCCCACAAGCTTTCCAACGGCTATTTTCTCTTCTTCCATGGTTAGATCACTTCCAGAAGCCTATGTTAATAATTTGTAATAGTAAAAAATCTTTAGAATATATAAGAAAATACTTGGAGCATTAAAAACAAGCTTTGGAGAGTATATTGAGTATTTTTGAGAAAGCTAAGGAGTGAGCTAAAAAGAAGAGAGAAGGAGTTATTTTTTTTAGTGATCCTTTGTCCTTCCACTACAAAACATCCTCAAGCAAGTGAGAGCAAGAGTGAAGAGAATCAAGGAGCCTCACAATCTCTCATTCATTCAAGGAGAAGAAATCAACCTTACAAGCAAAGCAACTTAGATTGTCTTCTCTTATGCTTCAAAAGAGTTTATTTTAAATTATAATTTTGTATTTTATTTCAAGTTTCTTGGGGTGAGAAACTTGGGTTGGTCCAAGCCTTGAGTTGGACGTTGTATTGATTTGATTGGTGAGCCAAGGATAAAATCAATTAGGGTTGATTGTTAGCCCAGGGAAAAATAATCACTTATGAGGTTTTGATTGGTGATCCGGAGAAAACCAACTGGGTTGATTGTAAGCCTGAAAAATAATCATGTATGGTTTTAGTTGGTGAGCCAGAGAAAACCAACTGAATTTGATTATAAGCCCAAAAAATAATCGAACGGCAATTTTTGTTGAGAATTATGGTTGAATTTTCAAGGGATATACTTGGGGAGTGGACATAGGTGCTGAGTTTGACACCGAACCACTATAAAATTTTTATATTTATGATTGTGTATTTTTTACTTTATTGCTTTCATTCACTACACATTACAAAGCTTGTTTCATTACCTATTGTGTGCACATCACTTAGTTTAAATTATTCAAATCTGCACATTAGTCAAAAAGTTTTTAAAATATCCAATTCACCCCCCCTCTTGGATAGTCATCCTTGGACAACAAGTGGTATCAGGGCAGGTGCTCTGTTATTGATTGTTAACCTAACAGTCAAAAGCTAAAGATATTGGCAATCCAAAATAAAATCTCTTTTTAATGAAGACCATTCCACAGATAGACCCTTATGTTTTAATGCCTCAAATTTTATCTATTGGAAAGCTAGAATAAAAATATTCATACAAGCACATGACTATAATTTATGAAAAATTATTATTGATGGTTCACACACCCACAATGCATTGATCAAGCATGATAAAGAGATGGCCCAACTAAATGCCAAGGCAATGAATATACTTTATTTCTCTTTAGATATTAATGAGTTTAATATAATTTTTTTATATATTTTAGTAAATCAAATATGGAAGAAATTAGAAATATCTTTTGGGAGAGCAAATCAAAAAGAGGAATCAAGCTCCCAAGAAGAAAAGAAAGCTCACAACAACCTATGCCTCATGGGTTATGAGGATGAAAAGAAGAAGAAGAGAAAATAAAAGAAAAGGAAAGCATTAATTAAGGAGAGCAAAGGAAAGAAAAGAGAAATGAGAAAGAGGAAGAACTTGCTACAAATCTTTGTCTCATGGTCAATAAAGATGAGGTAAATTTTGAGAACTCTTCTCAATTTATATTTGATGAATTATATGAAGTCTTTAATGATTTAATGAATGAATACAAAAATTTAAGGCTAAAAAATAAAGGGCTTAAAAGATCAAATCTTCTTTTAGATGATGTAAAGAATAATCTTTTGAGTGAAAAAGAAAAACTTTTGAAAGAAATAAATTTTTTGGCTAAAGAAAAGAATGTACTTTTTAAATCTAAAAAATCTTTAGTTGAAGAAAATATTAAATTAATAGAAAAATTCAAAAAATCAAAAATTTATATTGAAGAGAAAGAAAAATTGTTAGAAGAAAAGAAATCTCTTATGAAAGAAAATGAAAAATTGAGAAAAGAGATTAAAAACTTGAAGCCAATGCTTAAAAATTTACAATTGGATCTCAAAAGCTTTGAGCAATTTTAGATAATCAAAAAGCCATTTTTGATAAAGCAGGAATTGATTATAATTCATTGAAAAAATAGAAATTTATCAAAAACATGTTTAGCAAAGCTTCATTTAAAAATTATTCAATTACATGTTTTAAATGTAACAAAGTATGCTATAAAATTTTTGAATATAATGTTAAAAAAATTGGTCATGCTTTAGTTAAGCAAATATGAATTCTAAAAGGAACCATAAGCTCTAACCTCAATGGACCCAAGATGGCTTGGGGACCAAAAGCTAGAAAATGATTTTGCAGGTTTTCCAAACATCCAATGAAGCAAAAGGATCTAATTATTATGGATGGATGGCTTGAACTTGAGAAAATAGGTGATGATGTTTGGTAAAAGAAAAACATCTCTCTCATTATACTGTTATTAACTACTATAATTATAGATTATATTTGATTGATTTTGATAAGTTATCACTGCTTACAATGATCATACTTTATGATTTGAATGATTGGATATATTGATTTTACTTCAATTTCTAAAATTTATATATTCTCATCTAGGTATCATGTTGATTGTTATAAGCATAAGTTTTACTTTAAATTATGCTTACTCCTCTAACTTCTTATATCATATTATCATTTGGAAAATTTAAAATGAAATAAACATGATTATATATGGATTTATATTTTGTGTATGTGGAGAAGTGCCATTAGATTTATATTATTCAAAAATCTAACTAAAATATATTTTCTAAAACTAACCAAGTTTGGTTTAAATTTAAAATGGTAAGAAATATTATTTTATCTCAATTCGATATAAATTTTTGATTCTTTCAAAATGAGAAAAAAAAATTATGAAATCTAAATTCAAGTTAAATGACAAAAAGGGGGAGAAATTTTGGTAAATGGAGAAAGTGAATTAAACATATTACTCAAAATCTTATTATATTTTTCATAATGTGATATAAATTTGGTTATGAGAAATAAAATTCATTAAGAGCAAGAAATGAAATTAAGAAATTTGGCATATAGTAAGGGGGAGCAAGTTTTGAATAAAATTTAAACTTAATTAATTATAATATTAGGGGGAAGCTTACTGATTGTGGATTGTTAAAGAAAAATTTACTCTATTGATTTTATTGATTACCTTCTTTTGAGATATTCTTTTTGATGTTGTCAAAAAGGAGGAGAGTTATTGTTGAGTATATGCTTGAGCTTAACTAGAATGAAGTATGTTCTTATTGTTTAGTGGTTTCATGCTTTATAAATATCTAATCTTTTAGAAACTCACTACATATTAGTTGCATATACTCAAAAGTTTTGTCATCATCAAAAAGAGAAAGATTGTTGACCCAAAGATTGATTTTGATTATGACAAAGAGTTTTGAGTATAAGTTATAAAATCTAACTATGCTCATGAGGGTGTGCAGTTTCAAATTCCAAGTGTCCATAATTTTTCAAGAATTTTTCAACATTTTAATGAAGGTTAAATTAAGTTAAAAAGGCAAATCTAGTCTACAAATCAATTTGAAGAAGAAAGGGTCACAAATAGTCTTCGACATGCATGGCATGCAAATTGGACCGACCTAGTTTTAATAGAAATAAAAGACAGAAAGTACAGAAAGTAAAATTTTTAAGCTAGTGAGACTGAACCGACCCAGTCTGAAATTGAGCCAGCCCAGTGCCTGTAACGGCTAGTTTTCAGAACTGCAGTTTTTTCATCTCATAAGCTTTCCAATGGCTATTTTCTCTTCTCCAATGGCTAAATTACTTTTAGAAGCCTATGTTAGTGACTTGTAATAGTGAAAAACCTTTGAAATATAAAAGAAAATACTTGGAGCATTAAAAACAAGCTTTGTAGAGTATATTGAGTATTTTTGAGAAAGCTAAGGCGTGAGCTGAAAAGAAGAGAGGAGTTATTTTTTTTAGTGATCCTTTGTCCTTCCACTACAAAACATTCTCAAGCAAGTGAGAGCAAGAGTGAAGAGAATCAAGGAGCCTCACAATCTCTCATTCATTCAAGGAGAAGAAATCAACCTTACAAGTAAAGCAACATAGACTATCTTCTCTTATGCTTCAAAAGAGTTTGTTTTAAATTATAATTTTATATTTTATTTCAAATTTTTTAGGATGAGAAACTTGGGTTGGTCTAAGCCTTGAGTTGGACGTTGTATTGGTTTGATTGGTGAGTCAAGGATAAAACCAATCGAGGTTGATTGTTAGCCCAAAGAAAAACAATCACTTATGAGGTTTTGGTTGGTGATCCAAAAAAAACCAACTATATTGATTATAAGCCCAAAAAACATTCGTGTATGATTTTGATTGGTGAGCTAGAAAAAACTAACTCAGTTTGATTATGAGCCTGAAAAACTATCGGACTGTAATTCTTGTTGAGAATTGTAGTTGAATTCCTAAGGGGTATACTTGGGGAGTGGATGTAGGTGCTGAGTTTGGCACCGAACCACTATAAAATTTATGTTTGTGATTGTGTATTCTTTACTTTATTGCTTCCATTCACTGCATATTACAAACTTATTTCATTAGCTATTGTGTGCACATCACTTAGTTTAAATCATTCAAATTTGCACGTTAGTCAAAAAGTTTTTGAAATACCCAATTCACCCTCCCTCTTGGGTAGCCATCCTTAGGCAACATAACACCCTTAAGGTAAACTATCGATGCACCTCAGATCAAAGAACCGGATACATCACTGTAGCATTGAGTCAGTCATCGACAAGAAGGTAGACTTTCTTATGACTGCTTGAGGTGGTCACACTCAGTACCCTGATTCTCTAACAAGTACATGTACTCTTACTCCGATGTCTCCACACCATAGACTCAAGACACATCTATCCTAAGTAAGCGATCGTACATCAACCTTTCAGATCGATCACCATCCTCATGATGATCCTACGATCGAAAGCTGTTTGTGAGTTAATTATAAAAATTCATGTCTCAAATTTTCAACTCTTGAAAATATGAATTATCATTATCATTAACACAAAGGATGTATCACAGACACTTTAAATACACACTATGTGATAGAAAATAACCCATTTTTTTATTAATTTATAGTCAAAATTATAAAATTTGCCCCTAGAAGTGTATTACAAGTGTCAGCCAATTCTGGCTTCTAGGGCACATATATCTAACAATCTTCCCACTTGACCTGAAAGCCAATTGGCTACAAGTCTAAGTCCCATCTTCTCAAGGTGGGCTTCGATCTTCTGCTGGCTCCAATGGCTTTGTAAGTGGGTCTAGCCATGCATTATCTGCAATGTCGACTCTCTTGACCTCGATGTAACCCTTCTCGAGGTAATCGCAGGATGAGGTGGTATCGCCGCTTGAATGTGCTTGGATTTCTAATGAGACCTCGGCTCCTTAGCTAAGGGCTATGGCGCCATTGTTTATCGCAGAATAGAGGGAATGGCATCTGATGGCATCACTCTAAGCTCTGGGGCAATCTTCTTATACCAGAATGCCTCCTTTGCAGCCTCTGATGCAGCGATGTACTCTGCTATCACCATCTGCTTGGAACACTTCCAACTGACAGCTCCATCATTACAAATAAATAGACTCCCAAATGTCAACTTTTGATCATCTATGTCAGACATAAAATCCGAGTTTATATACCCATGGACCTGGAGTTCTCCATTACCAAAAGCCAACAACATATCCTTAGTTCTTCTCAAGTACTTAAGGATACATTTCACAGAAGTCCAGTGTTCTTCACCTGGATTTGACTGATATCTGCTTGTGACACTCACAGCATGGGCTATATCAGGTCGTGTACATAGCATGGCATACATGAGGCTCCCTATTGCAGAAGCATAAGGGATCTTGCTCATGCATTCTATTTCCTCAGGTGTGCTTGGGACACATCTTCTTGGAAAGATGAATACCATGTCTGAAGGGTATTAATCCCCTCTTAGAGTTTTCCATACTAAACCTCTTTAGTACTTCCTCTATGTACATCTTCTGTGAAAGTCCTAGCATCCTATTCGGTCTATCTCCTATAGACCTTAATTCCTAGAATAAAGGATGCTTCACCTAGGTCTTTCATGGAGAATTCCTTTAGGACAACCACATTTTGACTGATGGTCAACATGGGAATATCATTCCCAATAAGGAGGATGTCATCCACGTACAATACGAGGAAGACAACAGCGCTCCCACTGACCCTTTTGAAAACACATGGTTCCTCTTCATTTTTGATGAAACCAAACTTTTTGATCACATCATTGAAATGAGTGTTCCAGCTCCGAGATGCTTGCTTAAGTCCATATATGGACCTTTGCAGCTTGCAAACCTTGTGATCAGTATCACTGGATGTGAAACCTAGCGGCTGTTCCATATAGATATCTTCCTCAAGATATCCATTTAGGAATGTTGTTTTCACGTCCATTTGCCATATTTCATAATCGAAATAGGCTGCAACAGCAAGCAATGTGCGGATGGATTTTAGCATAGCTACTTAGGGGCAAAAAGGTATCCTGATAGTCAATGCCTTCGTACTTGACTCTATAACCTTTTGCCACTAGTCTAGCCTTGAATGTCTCCACATTCCCATCTGCACCAATCTTTCTCTTGAAGATCCATTTACACCCAATAGGTACTATACCTTCTGGTGGATCTACCAAGGTCCAGACTTGGTTTGAGTGCATCGAGTCAATCTTCTGACTTCATTGCCTCTAAGCCATTTCTCGGAGTCGATATCTGATATCGCCTAGTCGTTGTAGGTTTTGGGATCATCACCATGAGCACCATTACCTATAAGGAACATTTCCTCTACGTCCTCTGAAATAATACCTAAGTATCTTTCAGGAGGATGGAAAACTCTTTTCGATCTACGAGGTGGAGGAGGTAGTATTCTTATTGGCTCAACCTGATTTGGTTCCACTTGGTCCTTAGCTCGTTTCTGCATTGTGAGACTTTCTCATCAAGCTTAATCTTATCTTTCCAATGCCACTATCTTGAATAAACTATTTTTCAAGAAAGATGGCATGTCGACTCACAATCACATTGTGGTCTTCTGGAATGTAGAAATAGTATCCTAATGACTCTTTAGGATATCCTATGAATCGAGCTCTAAAGGACCTAAACTCTAACTTGTCCGCTTGTTGTCTTTTGACATGGGCCGGACAACCCCAAATTCTGAGATGACTCAGACTTGGTTTCTTACCGTGCCATATCTCATACGGTGTGGTAGGAACGGTTTTAGAGGGAACCCTATTCAGTAGATAAATTGAAGTTAATCAATGAATGTCCCCAAAGAAAATCAGGGAGGTCTGTGAAGCTCATCATGGATCAGTCCATATCCAATAGGGTCCGATTTCTCCATTCTGAAACCCCGTTGAGTTGAGGTGTTCCTGGTGGAGTCCATTGAGAGACTATGCCATTTTCCTTAAGATAGTCTAGGAATTTTCGGCTAAGGTATTCACCTCCTCGATCTGATCGAAGAACCTTAATGGGTTTTCCAGTTTGTTTTTCTACTTCATGTCTGAATTCTTTGAACTTTTCAAAAGCTTCAGACTTGTGTCTCATAAGATACACATACCCATACCTAGACAGATCATCGGTAAAGGTAATGAAGTAGACAAAATTGCCTCTAGCCGGCACATCAAATGGGCCGCACACATCAGTATGTACTAGGGCAAGGAGATCTGTGGCCCTTTCCCCATGTCCTAAAAAAAAGTTTAGTCATTTTGCCTTGAAGACAAGATTCACAAGTTGGATATGACTCAAAAGTCAATGGACTCAATAGCCCATTTTTCTCCAATTTGTTAATCCTATCTTCTGCTATATGACCTAATCTCAAGGTGCCATAGATATCTATCATTTGGACTATCCCTAGGTCACTTTGATCCTATGGCATTCACGTTTTGCTCGATAGTTAAAAATAGGTACATCAATATGTAACTGATAAAGACCATTTAATAAAAAACCATTTGCAATTTTATTTCTTTCATAAAGAATGTTACAATGGTCCTTAAAGAAGGTGATCACATAAGCCTTCTTGTGCTAAGCATGAAACAGAAATCAAATTCCTGCTAGCTGCAGGCACATAATAACAGTCTTTTAAAACTAAGTCTAAACCAGATGGTAATCGATAGAGGGTATGTTCCCATGGCTACTGCAGCAACTCTTGCTCCATTACCGATGCGTAGGATCATGTCTCCATCCCTCAGCCTCCTGCTATCCTCAAGACCCTGCATAGAAGTGCACAGAGTGAGCACTAGAACCAGAGTCAAGCACCCAACTGGATGCAGAAGAAATCATAAGGTTAGACTCAATAACGAGCATACCTCCAGAAGGACCTGCCTCCTTCTTGTTCTTCAGGGTGGCCAGGTAAGTAGGGCAGTTCCGCTTCCAATGGCCGTCGCTGTTGCAATGGAAACATATTTTCCTTTGTCGGCCTTCTTCTTCTTCCCACCTTCCACCTTCTTTTTTTTACGGACTTCTTCTTCTTTCTAAAAGACTTTTTTTCTTTCTTAAGACTTTCTTTTGGAAGAAGTCCGTTCCATAGCAAGAACTGAGCCTTTAGAACCTTTCATAGAAAGCTCAGCGGTAACCAGCATATTCATAAGTTCGGCCAAGGAATTTTGAAGTTTATGCATGTGGTAATTCATGATGAATTGCCCATATGCATCAGTCAAGGATTGCAGAATTAATATCGTTCTGCAGATCCAAGTCCAACTTCACACCGAGCTTCTCAAGCTCTTCCATGTCCTTGATCATTGTCAGACAGTGATCTTGGACTGACTGCCCATCACGCATGCATCTAGCCTTAAAAAGTCATTTTAGTGACTTGATATTTGGCTGCGCGACTCTGTTCACCAAACATCTCCTGTAGGTGAGCCAACATTTGGCGAGCAGTCCCGATATCTTCATGTTGGCGCTGGAGCTCATCAGACATCGAGCCCAACATGTAATATCTGGCCTTATTATCTTCGTCAATCCATTTTTCAAGAGATGCTCTCTGTTCAGTGGATGGACGGGCTGGTAAGGTGGGAGGGTCCTGGTCCAAAACATGAGTTAACTTCTCGAAACCCAAAATAATTTTGTAGTTCCTGAGCCAATCTTTATAATTGGGTCCGTCAGTCTATGTGTGTCTAGGATACGTGCTAGTGGGTTGGACGCAGACATTTTCCTGTAGAGAGTCAAAGATTCTAGTTAGATACTTTGTAATTTTGACTTGACCAATTTATTTAGGGATTTTATTTTTAAATAAATTAGCTCCCACTATTTTCTTTGGATCCCTACACTTTCCCTCTGTAGAGATGCGAAAATCTCCATGATTATTGATTTCTAGTGGGTGGTGCGGTCTCACCAACTGACTCATCACCTCACCTAACAGTTATTGGTGATGGGTTAGCCAATGAGTGAACAACTCTTGTTCAATGATTCTCTAATCATGGTGCATCCCAAACTTGGTCTCTAATTCATGAATCTCACCATGTATCCGAAATATTGATCCACTCCTTAGTTAAGTCAGACCCACCATTTGCATAGACTGGGTTCCTAATTGGGTCTCTCACCGTATCCAAAATATTGAGCCCAACTCATCCTCCAGCCCTCATAGCATCCAATGCCTAATAGACATGGTTGCATCTTCCCGGTGCAACTGAGCCACTGTATCCAGCCGAGAACAATCAACCCCGGGAAGGGCCCGCACATCTACAATGGTGGAAGACCTCAGACTTAATCTTTTCTTAGGGAGAATTGATTCAGGTCTCATTAAACTAGACTTGACTTAGTCATAACAATTATGACTAACCTAGTGGCATGGGTTGGCTCGGATTATTGACCACCTCAAATCAGAACTGTGTCAACAGATATGGCCAGGTAAGTGAGATCGGTGGAAGGGATATGCCATTAACTCGTATAAGAATGCATTCAGGTCGAGTAGCTTCCAATTAAAAACCAGTCGGTCGTATGTGCCAAACTTACCTTAGACACCAAATTATTGAGTCAGAATCCAATTGGGTTAGCCTACAATCCAGACTCTAACCTCTGAGCCTAATTAGGTCTTGCTTGATCGTGACATCTCAATATGATCTTGACCCAGACTTAATCCTATTAGGCTGGTCAATCTTAAGCATTGTTTGATCCCATCTAACCAACTCTTGATTCAGGTTTGATCAACCGCTTAGACCTAATTGAGCTACCCAAGCCCGAACCCAGTATTATGAATATGTCTTAGATCTAAAAATTCATAAATTTTAGACCTAATTAATATTCCATAATCTTAATTCTTAATTAAGTTTTGGGTTCATAAACAAAATATGCATAATAAAATCCTAGGGTTTCAGGATCTAGGGTTTTGCAGAAAGTAAGTTTTGGATTTTTGATTAAGGACGAACACGCAGCACCCCTACACATCATAAGAACACCCCATCGAATGGGAAGGAGAGGGCCTTTAAACTCCTTCTTTATTCTTATGACCGGACGGCCAAGAGGAACGCCTTAATCAGGAACATATAATTTCTACTATAAACAGTAGTTAGATCTATATCATATATCTCATATACAAATTAAGATCTAACTCATAGGCATATTTTGCATACATCTCATGCATCATAACTAAATTAAACATGCATGCTTTTCAGATCTAAATATATCATATATAATATCTAAAAATTTAAATTTAAATTTGATCTACATCAAAATAAATTCTATTCTAGATAATTTTATAGAACTATTCTACAACTAGTCTAAGCATGCATCTTTCATATCTCATATGAATAAAATAAAAATTAAATAATTTTATTTTTTATTTTTTAGATCTTATTATAATAATTATAATATCAAAAAAATAAAAATAAATTAGATCTAAAATTATGATTTAATTAATTTAAATAATATGATTAAACTAGACTACATTCTATAGAACTATTCTATTCCTAGAACTAGTCATGCATATCTTCATACATTATAGATCTAAATCATTTAAAATTTTTAATTTTTTAATTTTAGATCTAATTATATCTAATGTGATATCTAAAATCACTTTAATATTAAATTATAAATAAAAATTAAAATTAGATCTAAAATAGATCTGATGAACTGCCAACCTATGGCTCTGATACCAGTTGAAGGAAAAATCCTGATTTTTCTTGGTCACAGGATTCGTTCAAATCTGATTAGATCTAAGAAAATATTTTAAAATTTTTTTCTATGATCCTAATCAGATCTTGAGATATCTTAGATCTAATCCTTAAAGATCTTAATATTAAAATTAAAAATATAAATTAAATCTAAATTTAATTTCATACCTTTATTTTGGGTAATCAGATTATCCTGTAGATGATCCTGATCTATCCTGAAGGTTCTGGAAGGAGCCACGCATGCGCCTATCCTCTACCAGTGTCCACTCAAGTAGGATCTGGATGTCTTCTCCTCATGAATCTTTTCTCCAAAGATCAGATTTGAATCTGATCTGAAGAACCTTCAAAATAATTTGAGAAGGCTGCTTGTCCGTCTCACGAACACCATCGTGTAGATCCTGAATCTTGATGCCAAAAACCTTGGACCTTCAACTCAGATTTGTGCCTAACCTTTTAGGCTTGTAGAAGAGAGGGAGAGAGAGGATAGAGGGGGTGTGGGATACTAGAGAGCTGGCTTCTTTGGATGTAGAAAATATATTTTGTGCGATGCTTCATAATGGCATGAGAAAGGTTTCTCAAACCCAATGCCATCTAGAGTCCTTTGACCAAATCACTTATTATTTGATCAAAGGGACTCTAGGGATTATTCTTCATGAAAACCACCAGATCCCATTTGGTTTTGTCACCAAAATTGATTCAAAAAGTGGGCGACATGAGTAGATAAGGAAGAGTCCATTGCACCTAGGACTCTTTCCTTAAGAGTTTGATTCAAATCAAACTCTATCAAAACCTAGTCAAAACTCTACCACAAATCACATAATTTGACACACCCATAGCATGACTCGAGCCCTATCACATATCCAAAAATTAAATTAAAAGGATTTCTAAAAATTTTTTAGAAGCATCTGATCAGGTGACCCTTAATTCTCTCAAATAGGTCAACTTTTGACCCTAGTCCATTTGCACTATGAATGGATTTAATTTCTACAATTAATCTGACATGGACAAGTTCTAGTCAGATAAAAATAAATCCATTCAAGATACAAGAATGAGTCAAATAAAATTTGACTCAGTTGCGATAAATCAGAAAGATTACAGAAGGAGAAAGTTAGGCTCAATCGTATGCTAGCACGATTACCTTGAACCTGATTGGATCTAATCCAAATCAATCAAAATGGGTTAGCTCATTGATGACATCTAGACCCAAACTCTTATTTGTGTGATCCAGTTAGGTTCAGTTTTGTATGGTAATGAGATATGTCATGATCTCTATCATTGACATCATCGAAAATACCTTTCGATGGATCAGAACTTTTTTGATTCATACAATTAGAATGATCGATCATCAAAATCATTCTAATTGCTTCCAAAATCCACTAGTGACACCTAGCAGGATATGGTGGCAATCCATCAGAACTGAAAGTGAACCTCTTGGTGCAGCTACCTGTGTGATTGGATTCTTCTATCTTGAGCCTCGACTGGATTAGGGTTAAGATGAACTCATCAAACCCAACATCTGTCATATGAATTAATCATTCGATTTGAGTCCAATGTGAAATCCTAATAGAAACTCTTTCTATCATCTTCACTCTACCATGGTCCATGGGCTTAAGGACTCAATCTCATGATTATCATAGGACTGCTCCTCATCTATCGAGGTAGATAGATCCCTTATTAGTGCAATCCAATTCCTACAATGAACATGCTATAGCCAACATACACCTTAGGATTTCGAATGGCTAGGAGATCAAGTTATGATATAGTCAAACTATAACACCCTCAAGGTGAACTGCTGATGCACCTCAGGTTAAAGAACCAGACACACCACTGCAGCATCGAGTCAGTCATCGACGAGAAGGTAGACTTCCTTATGACTACTCGAGGTGGTCACGCTCAGTGCCCTCGTTCTCTAACAAGTATCTATACTCTCGCTTCTGGTGTCTCCACACCGTAGACTCAAGACTCATCTATCTTAAAGAAAGCGATCATACACCAACCTTTCGGATCGATCACCATCCTCATGATGATCCTACGGTCGGGAGCTGTTTATGAGTTAATTATGAAAATTCATGTCTCAAATTTTCAACTCTTGAAAATATGAATTATCATTACCATTAACTCAAAGGATGTATCACAGACACTTTAAATACACACTATGATAGAAAATAATCTTTTTATTAATTTATAGTCAAAATTATAAAATTGCTCTTAGAAGTGTATTACAAGTGTTTAGCCAATCTGGCTTCTAGGGCACACATCTAACACTGATTGCACCTGATGCATGTTATACGAAAGTCGGGATGGGGGGTACGGTAGTGAAATTCTCACTGTTAGTAGTCTGTCATTGATGCATGATCAGATTGACAGTGAAGTGTTCAGCTGGAAGAGAGATTCATCAACTCAAGCAATATCAGTCAATGACTTTATTCTAGACATGAAAGCATTTTTCAACTAAGGCAATTGACTATTTTTATTCTCGAGCGCACAAAGAATAGTAGAATATCATAATAAAAATTATTAGCCTTTAAAAAAAATGCTAAATTTGGCATAAAATTTATTATATGAGGAAATACATAAATAGTGACAAACAAGTGAGATTGTCAAATAAATAATTTCATACACGATCCTTTACTTTATCTTAAATATGGCATGTTTAATGAGTTGGGCCTTACATTGGAAGGCTTGGCGAGATGGTTGCTGATGGGATGGAGTGCAACTATGTATCACCGGTACAAAACATTAGTATTTACTACTACTTATTAACATAAAAAATCATTATTTTTTAGAAAAATTAATATTAATAGGTTAGAAATTAGAATAAAAAAATATTAATATTGAACTAGAAAAGATTTTGAACTTATCAAATTTGTTAGGACTATAGATAAACATATTATGATGTTTTATAACAATAATGAAGATTAATGAATTAATATGGTGAACATCATATTGTATTACCAGTTTTATTTTTACATTCATGAAATATCAATAATAATTTGTTTAAAAAAATTTAAATTAATTTCATATGAAAAAAATATTTATATGAGCAAATAAATTGACCATCGTAGATACACTTAAAAAAAAAGATAAGATAAACAAAGAAAAGCAAGAATAGCTTATAAATAAATAGTTTATAGACCATATTATGTATAAAATATTTTATTATTATTTTAATTATTTTTAAAATGCATATAGAATAAATGTTAATAAACTAATAAAATAAAATATTTTTTAAAATATATTTTTTTAAAAAATATATTAAAATAAAAATGTTAACCTCTGACTGCCACATATTTAATTTTTTATATGGCACCATCCACCACGTGTCCATGAGTTAGAGTAAAATATGGGGAGGAAATATCCAATGAAAGACTTTATCTCCGTAGGAGAAAAAGGGAGAGGACGATGAGGAGGAGGGCGGAGGAGGTGGAGACGATGGCGAGGAAAGTGGCATGGTGGCGACGGGAGGCTAGGCTCGATAGGGAATGGTAGAGATGGGCAAGGACGATGATGAGGAGGGGGCTAAGGAGGTGGGGACGATAGCGAGGAAGGTGGCATGGTGGTGATAGGAGGCTGGGCTCGGTGGGGGACGGTGGAGTGAGGGGCTCTAAAAGTATCCGAGATTGTAAGGGAGTTGCAGCATTTGGGTTGAGAAGGAGGAAAGGAGGATGAGAAGGGGAGGTCAAGGCATTTGATCGCGACAAACTAGTTGTCAGGAGGAGGCCACGGAAGACTCAAAAAAAAATCTCCTTATTTGGGCTGCTCCAAGCCTCACACCCGATTGTCCTCATTGTATGGATTCCTTGAGGAAGTGGAGACCCCTCCCTACCTTGCCACCATGGGGAAGGCCCGATGCTGGCGGTTTCCTCTGCTACCCTTGATCTGATGGGGACCCAAAATTTGTTTCTATGCTGAAGCCCATCGTGCCATGTGATCTCAAGTTTCACTATCGGAACAAGGTCTACATATGGAATTCTCATTTGGTGCTCAGAGATGGATACCAATAGATTCCTTGACCAATGATCAGGATCAGATTGAGAGTGGTTATGCATTGGGATTGCATGCACCCAAGGTTCTTTGATAAGGTCCTCCATATTGAAAAATGCTTATTGGAAAGCGAAGCGGCTAACAAGGTGATGCTTCAAAATGATTATAGTTCATTCATGTTTACTCTTGTGGGCACTAAATGCATGTAAAGCAAGAAGACATTCCCTGAAAGGCTAAAATAGGAACTTAGGTTGCGTTTAGTGCATTGCCTTATTAGATTTCCAGGCAATCCATATTACAAGTTAGATAGATTACCACTTTTTAAATTACTGGTAATGTTACATTACAGTATTTGGTATGCACAGGTTATCTTGTAATAAAATTACTAATAATCCATATTGATATGTTTGATATAGCAAAATGATTATCGAGTAATATAATCCCTTTACTAAACAAAGAAGAAGGCTAGTGCCCTCTTTCTCTCATCATGGTGGTCGGTGGTCGGGTTTCCACCCTTCCACTGGAGTCCTTATTTAATGAGGATGGCCAGATCTCCGACACCCACATGGACAGGCTGATGGCAAGACAGTGAGTCATCTCCGACAACCATCTAAAATTTTAAAAAAAAATTAAAAAAAAAGAAAAGGACTGATGGCAACCTTTCCTTTTCCTCTCCTGTAGCCATCCTCCCTGTTAAGAGAGGATTAAGTTTGCCAGAGAATAGGGGAGATAGCGGTGGTCCACTGATCTGGGGTTTCCATTGGCCATCGACCTAATTTTTTTTGGGAGAGGAGGCCGGGTTTGAAACCCCCCACTAATCTCCCATCCTTTGGCTGATCGCTAGCACAACCGCTGAGAAATCAGTGGAGGGCATAAGGGAGAGGGCGGCAGTCTGCTGGTTGAGGTCTTTTGGCAACCATCGATCGAGATTTGGAGGAGAGGAGTGCCAATTTTGGGCTCCTTCTTCATCGATCATCCATCAAAATACCAAATGATCAGGCCTATCGCTGGCATATCGGCGATCGAGGAGAAGGCCATCAGAGGTTGGGAAGGGCCAGTGACCCACTGGTGGAGGCTAATCAAGCAATATCGATGGCCATGGGGTTTCTATGGTGCTAGGATTTCATAAGGAGAAGAGGAAAGATGACTGACGTTCAACTGAGAATGAGAATAGAGGCAAAGCTAGGATTTTGAGTGAGGGTATTTTTGTAAAAAAAATCAAGATTACCACTTTGGTAGTAATCCACATAGACACCTTGTGGATAGCCACTTTGGTGGTAATCTAAATTACCAAGGCAATCCACATTATCTTTCATAGTAAGATACCAAATAGGGTAACGTGGTGGGCCCAGGTAATTTAAATACAGGATTACTTGCAATCCACATAGATTGCCTCATACTAAATGCAACCTTAATGTTTTCTTTTTGCCCTTGCAAGATCTGTTCTTGATGCCTGTTGCTATCGTTTGTCCTTATATATTTTATATACAGTAGGATTACTGGATGATCAGTAGGATTCTCTATTTTTGCCCTAATTAGCTATTTTTGGCTACCAATTTAATGGCATTAGCAATTTGTAATCTATGTTGCTAATTATAAGAAATTGAATATGTATTTAATATATTATTTGCTAATTTTATAGGTTTTGTAGTAGTTCAAGATAGTTGGAGGGATCTAGATCTTGACCTATCTCTGTATGATGTCAACACCCATACTGGATTTCTTAAACATCTAATGCTAAGAACTGAAAGGTATCCTTTTTCTTTGATTAGTCATCAAATTTAGTGGGTCATGCATTTAATCTCAGTTGAGGTAACTATGTACATTAGCTAGAGGATCTTTTTATACTGTGCTCCATTTGATGATTTCTCATAATCACGCAAATTAACATGTACTTATATGCACTTAAGCCATAGATAAGCCATTATATATATATATATATATATATGTATATATAAAATTCTCTGATACATTGTTGCATGCCCGATGAACTATATTTTCTTCTTGGGTGTATGGTCGGCGATATGTAGATGGACTTGAAATTTTGGACCTTCTTCATACTTTGCTAAAATTGATAATTCTTTTTGGCACATTTTGCATGAACCTATGATGCTTGTGATTAATTTATGGTTTTTATGTATTTTTATTGAATGCTACATTGTGGAGGGTCATTCTTGAATTGAATTATTGTTTATTGACATTTACTTGAGAGGTTTATCCTTTGAAAAATTTGAATCTCGAAGTTTGACTGATGGAGAAAAAAAGTGTGCATGTATGTGAGGACGAAAAGGAGGGAGTTTGGTCTAGAAGTGGAAGACTGAAGAAACTTCCAATGTAATGAGCTTAACATGGCAGGTGCTAATAGAGAGAATTGATTGGTGAGGATAGTTCATGATGTGAACATTGTTGTTGCTGCAATCAAGTGTGTGCGATATATTTATTGTAGCTTTTTTTTTCTCTCTTTTAGAATTTATTGCTTTATTTTTTCTTTTGGCATACTCAATCCTCATCGATGTAAATTTCCTATTTGATAAGATAATCCTTAACATTTTGTACAAAACAAGATTTTGCTTATAAAACTTGAAGTTTTTGAAGGGAAGGGAAAGTAAAAGGGATAGAGAAGTGAAAAGGGAAAAGCAGGGGATTAGGTAAAAGTAGTTCATATGAAAAATCTTAAAGCAACTAACATTAAAACTTAAATGCAGAAATTTGAGATAAATAACATTGAAGGGTCCAGAATTTTATTAGTTATTTAGAAATATAATCCAATTTCGTATAGAAAAGCAGATAACTATCCAGTCTAAAAAATTTGAGTTTTTTCTTCCAAAAAAGAGAATTTGATGGACCCATAATATTAAGTCGATTCTTGACGAACTGATAGCATTAAATGATTTATTAACTGTGGGCTAAAGAATAGTTCTTAAAGATCGCTTCTCCCATATCATGGAGATAGGCAATTGGCAAACAATATCACTTTTACTTTAAATTTTGAACTCTGAACTATGGTTCAAAAAATTGAGATTAATATTAGTTTTTATTATTTTGGCAATAAGTTGGTAAGTGTCTTTAATTCAATATGGATGAGGACTTTTTTGTAGTTTAATAAAAAGTAAGAGCCTTTAATGTGGAAATATTTTTAAGAGTATTTGTGTAAGCTCATTCTACTTAGTTCGACATGAAAATTTATATGATAGATCTTTTCATAGTTCAAGAGACAATGGAGGATATTCTATAATATGATATTATGATATTAATATCTAAAAATTATTAAAAATCATATATTACTAATATATTAAAAATAAAATATATTTATAAAATAGCATACTAATGCATTAATAAAATGATTTTTGATGATAAATTAATAAAATATTTATTAATAAAATAAATATTTTATAAATTAATAAAATATATTATTTTTTAAATTATATATTTTCTAAATAAAAGATATCCTGCACATCGTGCAGGTAACATGCTAGTATCTAAACTTATAACAGAAGTT
This sequence comes from Cocos nucifera, assembly GCA_006176705.1. Lineage (NCBI taxonomy): Eukaryota > Viridiplantae > Streptophyta > Magnoliopsida > Arecales > Arecaceae > Cocos > Cocos nucifera. The sequence goes on from QRFJ01003534.1 coordinate 52,712, forward strand.
GAGTTATTTTTTTTAAAAAATCGAGTTATGAGTATTAAGAACTGATTGTACAAAGAAACCTCAAATTATAAGAAAACTTGCTATACATGTATGTGATAAAGCTGAAGTATATCATAAATCTATTCAAACCAAATGAGTGCTAGCTATCGATAAGTTAGCCGAGATTGATTGTATCACACCAGCTCGAAGACCTCAACCTCATTTTTGCTTCTTTTTTATTTTTTCTTTTGGCTTCTTTTTTTTCCTTCCTTTTTTGCTTTTTACCTTTTTTTTGTTTCTTTTTCATTTTTCCTTCCTGCACCCTTGCTTTTTTTATCTTTTCCCTTTTTGCTCTTTTTTTTCTTTTTAGTTCCTCTCTCTTTTTTTCACTTCTTTTTCATTTTTCCTTCCCGCACCCTGCCCGTCTGCCCACATAGCAGGAGTGGGTGGAGGACCTCACTGCCTTCCTCCCTCCTTGCGACGTCCTCTCTTCTTGCAACGTCCAGGCCACCACCGCCATGGACTTCCCTCTCCGACCAACCCCACCCCCCAGCCCGACGCACCTATGGATTCTCTATTGGCAGTTCCTCCATGACCCCCCCAGGTCACCTGCAGCTCCTCCGTGCCCCCCTTGGCTGTTGCCATGGACCTCCCCTCTCCAGCCAACCCCACCCCCTAGCCCCATGCACTGGCAAATCCTCCATCCATAGTTTCTCCTTGACCACCCATAGCTCCTCTATGCCACCTCCCACCACCTGCGGCTTGATCCTCCCCAACCCCATGCCCCACCTACCCATACACATCTGCGGTCCTCCGCACATGCCCCACACCCCTTGCAGGTCCTCCTTTCCCAATCTCTGGAATGCCCATGATGCCCGATGCTCTTGTCCCCACCTTTTTTTTTAGGCACACGTGGCAATTGGAGACACATGTATTTTATAGAGATGGTGGATGGAGGTTGAAGCTACCATTTTAATATATATAAATAGATAATAAATAGATGTGCGAAGCCTAACAGTGGTTACTGGTTTGATCAAATGAACCTAAGCTAAGCCCCTTTGGCAGAGCCCAAACCTAACATGCAATACAACTTTAGCACAAGCATCACTCCCTAATTTTAGTTTTCTTTCACTCAAATCATAGTGGAAGGAGGATTCTTTGGACACAAACCTTCTACCATATACACAAGAAAGCCTTTATGTAAGTCAAGAAGACGAGGCTAGTTTTTCAAGTTTTGAGACTTATGTACCCTATCTACATCTCTCTCCATATTATAATTTCCACACTAATTGACCACACGAGGTCTGATTACAAGGCAATGAAGCCTTCATATTTGTGGGGTATATGAAAACTTCATATTTTTTGTAGCATATCGCTGACCTCATGCTCGTCATCTTATATTTATGCCAAACTTAGGTGGGTCTCCTTTATGTTGTGTTGGAGGAGAAATCGGATCATCGTCAAAATTGCTAGAGTGGTCGGTTGAGATATCGTTAGTGAGACTTGCAAAATAAAATCCTAATCGAAGATGGATGGCTTCAGCGTGGACCTTCCAATAATCAAGTCAAAAATTTGCAAACAAGAATGAAATAATCAAGAGTTAGATAGTTCAGAGAAGAAGACATATCTAAAGGGTCTTATTTATAGATGGAGCTATGATAGATTGATAGTGACTACTATAACTGACTGCTAGTGGGCCGTTTGGATAGTTCTAATTATGTTATGGAGGAAAAGTGGGTGATCATAACCATCTGATATTGGATAGCTATAATCTAGTAGTGGCACTGATAGAAAATATCTTTTCTTATCACTGATACTTAAAGGTCAGAAGCTACTGAGCTTAGCAGTCGGCTTCATGGACTGTAGTTATCCTATGGAATCAAAGGTCGGATAGACTAAGTTTGAAAGTTAATTATCTGAGCTAGACTTACGCTTTGGATTCTAAGGTCGAATGAACTTGAGAGCTGGATGAGCACCGAACTTCCTGGCTGGGACTGCATTGGGATTACTTAAACTGATTTAAGAAAGGTTAGCTAGAGATTCGGATACATTCGAGGAGGGATTCTAATAGAAACTACTATAGAGTTATTATTGTCAAGCCTAAACTAAAGGTCAAAGTCAAGAAGCTTAGCAAACATTCGGGATTGAACATCAACAAGAGATTACTACCATTTTAGGATAGGCTATCACTAGGCTTAGATTGAAGGTCAGAACTTGCCAAACTTGGAGGCAAGTCTTTCGATATCAATCAGAGCTTGGGGACTGGCTTGGTTGTATCTTAGGCTAGACTACGTTAATGGCTAGACGGTACATTTAGGGGGTCGACAATAGTTGGTTTGCAGGAACTTTGATAGAGATCATTTTTTCTTCCAATACTTATCTTCCTACTCTCGAGTTCAAAATTTGGACGAAGAAAGTACTATCAATAGCAATTACCAAAGTCCAATTCTATTTTTCTGCCTTCCTGATGTGATGTTTCTTGAAAAATTCAAGTTGGCATAGAAGTCTCCCACTACAAGAATTCTGACTATTAGCGATGGCTAAACGACATCGCTAATAGTCCATATACCATCGCTAATAACCTTACCATTGCTAATACCATCTTAAAATTCAATCTAAAAAATTTTTATTGCTAATTATCATTATTAGCATTGACAACTATTGCCATCGCTAATAACTAATTAGTGACAACATTAGCAACAAAGATGTCATCACTAAAAATTTTAATTTTTATTAATTAAACTAGTAAAAATCTATTAACGACAATATTTTTGTTGCTAATACCATCCCTAATAATTTTTATTTTTTAAAAAAATTTAAAAAATTATTAGCAATAGCAATTTTATTGCTAATGTCATCGCTAATATCTATTTTATTTTTTAAAATTCTAAAAAACTATTAGTGATGATAATCTACCATCGCTAATAGTTTTAATTTTTTTTTAAAAAATTATAATTAAATAATTTAAAACCTATAAATAAATAATAATATTTTTAAAAATTTATTAAAAATAAGATAATAACTATTCAATACAATCATAAATATAAAATTAATTATATTATATTAAAAATATAAATTATATAATTTTATGTTGAGATATTGCTTCACAAGTATCAAAATTATATACAAATCAAAAAAAAAAAATTAGGTAACATCCTCCTGATCCTCCTGCTCATCTTCAGCAGTTGATGGATAAGAGTTGGATATCCCAGCATCCTGAAATGAAGAAAAATAAAATATTATTCATAAGTTTTGATATGAAGATATATCTTTCGATGTGAAGGCGTTTCTTTCAATACTCTCCTCTGATTCTCAAACATATTATTTCTATACATTTCATTCTATGATACGAAACTATAAACACCCCTGGCCCATCAATTGGATGGTTATATTAAATTTTTAGCCCTTAGATCTTTTATTTTGACTCAAGCCTAGCATAAATATGTAAAATTTCTAAATATAAAAATTTAAATAAGTAAAAGAGTTTACTAATAGAATTACCTAATAAGATAGCTGGAATAACAAACCCAACTAGTCGCTCAGCCATGGATCCTAAAGATCCTTTACGATCGCATCATGGATGGCATCCTGGACACTTTAAGATCACTGGCTTAAAAGCCTTTGCACGATCTCCTCCACGTGGGCATTGCCCTAAATCTGAAACATCGAGGCTTGTAAGGAGGCCAAAAAGAATTGAAGCTATGGCCGAATCCTATTACCTAGCTCCTACTCACCCCTCCGATCATCCTAAGCCATCCCTTCAGGTCAAGGGTAGGCTAAGTGGATGGGTCATCATCATACCACGCAATGATGTACTCCGTATAATCCGCCTACACAGTTTAGAAATATAATAGTTCTAATATACATATCAGATCCTATAACAACTTAATAATTATAGTTTAAAATTCTTACCGTAATCTACAATGATCTAGAATCTAAATAATTATTAGTCCTCCTAGACCGGTGTGTGGCCTTCCACAACTACAGCTAGCTTAGTGGATGATCCACTTGCCATATCTACAATAAGTAAATAGTAAAATTAAATTAATTAAAGTATATATATAAGAATTTTTATAGTTCTAATGAAGAATTTTGGTATAGATTTCTTAATAGTCTGTCAGCTATAATATGTATGCCAATGGAGCCACCCATGTGCCTGATCGGATCCTATTAGGTAGCTCGATTTTGTTAGGCCCTCTACCACCTACTGGCATACTACTCACTATTCCACTAGGGCACAAAGAATAATGATGTATTAAAATTATATATAAATAAAAAAATTAGATAACATCCTCCTCGTCCTCCTACTCATCTCTAGCAGCTAGTGGATGAGAGTCAGATGTCCCAGCATCCTAAAATAAAAAAAAATAAAATATTATTCATAAGTTTCGACATAAAGATGTATCTTTCGATATAGAGGCATGTCTTTTGATATCCTTCTTTAATTGTCAAATAGATTATTTCTACATATTCCATTCGATGATATGAAACTATAGATACCTTTGACTCATCAATTGGATAATTAGATTAAATTTTTAGTCCCTAGATCTCTTTTTCTGACTCAAGCTTAGCCTAAATATATGAAGCTTTTAAATATGAAAACTTAAAATAAGTAAAAAAAGTTTACTAATAGAATTACCTGATATGATGACTGGAATAATGAGCCTAGCTAGTCACATAGTTGTGGGTCCTAATATATGATCTATAATATTATTTTAGAAACTTATATATTGATCAATTTTTTTAGAACTCTTTTCTTCGCCTATACTGAAAATCAAAAAGTAAATATTACATTTCCATCTTATAAACTTACATACATATCATAATTAAATAAAATGATTACTATAGTAAAAAAAATTAAGTTGCTTAAAGTTAAATTACCTGATATATATTTTTTCTTCGATGATGATACTACCTCATCTCTATACAAGGAAAGAAAAGTTAATTTTTTTAAGAAAATAATGAGAGAATACAAAGTATAATGAATGACTAAACAAACCAAAAAAAAGATGGATGAAGTGGAAGGAGTGGATGGAGTGGATGGAGTGGAAGGCTACCTAAACATTGACACATTTCTGATAAGAAACCAAATACGACTTTTCATATGATGGACTAAAAAATCTAAAAGTTACTAGATTTGCACCGACATCATTCCATTAAACTAATGAAGGACTACAAAGTATAATAAATGATTAAATAAACCAAAAAATATAACTCAACTTTTCTGGCTCACTTCTCTTAGTTTCTTCTTGAGCAATGGTAAAATAATAAAAAAATAATTAATAAGAAATAATACTGTTAACCTTATCTTGCTCTACTGAGTGCTTTATAGACCATCCTTTTTGGTCATTTGAATCCTCCAATGAACTAACAAAATAATAAAAATAATAAAAAAGAAGAAACACTACTATTAACTTTATCTTTGCCTATTGAATCAAAATAAAAAAAAATAAGAGGAAAAAAAGAACTGCTGTTGCTTGGGGGAAGAACCATCCAATTGAGACTCGTGGGAATGGAAAAACCAAGAAAAAAATATAGAAAATCTCAAGATAGAAAAATTAAAATGCAAAATCTTTTATGACAAAGATTGATTTTTTTTTCCTTTTCTAAGAGTCCCACCCCTGCCCCCCAAAATCACCACTCAAAAAAAAAAATCACCCCTAGCTATCTCCTTCCCCTAAAATTCTTTTTCCTAAAATTATCTTTATACAATATTAAATTATCTCTATATAACTCTTTCTCCTAAAATTCTCTCACAGTTCATTCTCTTTCATAAAAGACTCTACATCTAGATGGATCATCTTCTTGCATCTGCTCTTCTTACAATTGTCAATACTCATTGATAAAATTTATAGATCTTCTTTCTAGTATATTACACTCACTTTAACTAACTACTATCCAGTTGCAAATCCTCCTAAGTTGCATAAATTTTTTGGTATAAATACATAAAGTATTCCTTATCTTTTAAGTTGATTTTCTTCGCTTCTAAATTGAACTTATTCTCTTCTTTAGATTCATCTTTGTCCTTATTTCGACTACCCTAAAGCCTAGCAACTTCATTTAATTTATTTTTTTGTTTAATATAATATTTATATATGCTCTGATATATTCACCATTTTCAACTCAAGTCCATATTTCAGTCTACCTAGACATAGTTTTTTTTCATAATTTCTTCCAATATTTTCTTTGATAAAATCTCTACAACATCTATTTCTACAATAATAAGAAAGAGAAATATCAAATATTCATAGAAGAAAAAAATTATATCAAATATTCATCAATTTTCATATATTTCTCTTCCTTTATTTTAGCAAAAACAACAACTTGAGAACAATTCCATTAGAGCACTATTTAAATATGGTAGATGGACAAAAGCTAGTATTCATAAAACCAAAACCAAACCGATCTATAATATGGTATTTTATAATATATAGGATCATCATCTAAATATATATTTTGAGATTGTCCTTCTACTCCTTGATAAAATGTATCTGTTCAAAGTTTGTCAAATTTGAAAGATATATTATACCATCAGTAGAATACTAAGTTATTATAATGGAGTGGGGATTTGTTTGATAGAGAAAGAAAAATGAAGTCAAGAGATTTTTTACTTTCATAGGGGTTGCATGATCAGAACTGCAAGCTCGAGACAGTGGGGTAGGGCCGCAGGGCCGAGGCCATGGCTCGGGCATGTAGCAGCGAAAATAGACCGAGGATGGGGCCGCGGGAAGATGGCACGGCTTGGGGCGGCAAAGTTAGGTCGGTGGGGTAGGGCCACGAGAAGATGGTGCAGGTCAAGGCTATAGGGTCAGGCCGATGGGGTGGGGCCATGGGCTGGGGGCTGTGGGGTAGGGGCCATGGGGTCGAGCTGACGACGTCGGGGTGGATGCGGGCATGGAGGGATGTGGGCTCGGGCTGCGGGGTTGGGCCAGCGGCATTGGGGCGGCAAAGTTGGGGCCCAGGGGTTGGGCCAGGGGACGTCAGAGCCGACGGGGTCGGGGCAGCCGCAGAGTCGGTCTAGCAACATCGGGGCTGGCGAGGGTGGGGCGGCCATGGGCATGGACAAATGCAAGCTCGAGGGCCAAGGGGTCGGGCCGACGTGGGGATGGGGCCGGTGGGGTCGGAGTGGCCGTGGGATGCTGGAGGAATGAGGTGGGGAGGGAGGAAAGTAGGGTCGGGGGTGAGGGGGGTTTGGACGCTGGTAAGAGGAGGATGAGGGGCGAGAATGAGAGAGAAAGAATGCAGAAGCAAAATTTTTTTTCCTCAGTTGTTTTGATGTTGCAGATTATTAGCGCTGGCAAACTTGTTGTCGCTAATGCCATTGGTAAAAGCATTAGCTATAGACTCCATCACTAAAAATAAAAATCCATCGTTAATATTTTTATCAGATAATTAAATTTTTTTCATCATTTTTATTAGTGATGACAAACTTGAATGGATTCATCAACCTAGATTTGAAGGGATTTAAATGGATTTGAATTTTGGTCATTGTATGAGGATTGGGCATAACTACACCATTGGATCATCCCCCGCATATCTCAAAAAGCAGTCCAAACCCCATTCATCCACTTCATTCGTAGGAAGGATGTGGAATCCTCTTTTAGCGGTCCACCGTCCACCTCAGTCGAAAATCCTGGACCTTCCGAATGGGATCTTGTTGAACCATCCACAATAAAGCCCTTGATGGTCCCACGGCCCAGGATCATTCAGTTCACGTGATGTTAGATTGCAACAAATCCATCCAGTACACTTATGGAGGCCCACAAGATCAATGGCCCGACAGCAAGATCTTATCCAGTAGCTATCTAGAATGATTAGGTGGTAACTCGCTAGGGTCCCATTAATGTACCATCACATTTAAATGAATGGTGGATAAGACCAGGAAAGGTCCTAGCCCACTGGAGACATTTTATATCGATTACTTGCACGTTTGGCAATTTATATGTACCGTAGAGCACAAAATTGCGGACTTACAAACCTTTTGAAAGCAAGCTTGCTCTCACTCTTCTTAAACTTAAGAATTCATTGTACTCTCCGAATGAGAGTATCTTGGAGTTAGACTCATGGCTCGGAGTTAATAAACATCCACATCAAATGGGAGATGTTCAGGAAATTTGGTCTAAAATTATGAATTAAGAACTAGTTAATATTGAAGCTCCATGCAAACGAGGAAAAACATGTAATTTTGCTGCTCAAGAGGCCCAGGCAGCTCTTAAATAATTTTGCTTGACTATAATTTTGAGTATGTTGGATGAGATCCAAAAGCTATAAAATTTTGGAATTTATAACTAATGAGTGCTGCTTGACCAAATTAAACATCTGATTCCAAACTTGAACCGCTTGAAAGAGAGTCTAGTTTTGCTAATAGCTATCATTTTAATAAAGAAACTATTGGGAGAATGAATTGGGCCTTGTCTTTTAAAACTTGGACTATCTAAATTGGTGTTGCTTCTTTACTCTCTAATGTGCTGATCATAGAGCTAATTTATTTCTAGTTTTAATTATGACTTTGTAATCTCAGTTGGGGTCTATTCAATTGCAGTTGATTTATCTTAACCATTCTAACCCGAATTAGACTTGAGACCCCAAGCACACCCATGAGCACTCTGCCTAGATTTGGCTGATATATCCCAATGCCTAAATCTCCAAATGAGTTATCTTATTAGATATTTTGGTTTGTATTGGTTTGATTCCAAATTTTTGACCCCAATATCCAAGATATGTAGGGTTTAAATGTAGCAACTAATAGTTTTCTTTACCAAGCTCAACTTGAAATAGGAAGATACACGTTCTACTTTCTCATGAGCCAATAAGCTCGCCATGAGATAGAGGGTGAGGGTTTTTTATGCTATGCTCTAACTACTTTCTCCTTTTGAGAGTCTATAGAGTGGTATGGTATGATGCCAAGATAAAAACAATCTCTTACAATATCTTATTTGAATACCTTATCGAAGTCAATTTGTGTAACACTTCTCCGAAAGTGAAAACTCTCTAACCCTAAGGAGATATTAAGCAAACACTTTTTAACTATTTTAGTCAAAATAATTATTATTTTTAGGTACTATTTTTAGAGTGAAGGTGTTAGTAAATGCATACTTCTAAAGTATCAATCAGTAGTTCATAGAATTCAGTTTTATAAAATATATTTATATTGTTATAACACCATCTTAATAATAGATGTAGGAAGTTGGAAAAAGAGTAAGATGAAGAGCACAATGATATAAAGGATAGAGATGATATGCTAAAATGATGTGTAGTAATAGATGGACAAATCAACATTAGTGCATCAGTAAAAGACTTTGGGCGGCATTGACAGAGTATACTTAGCTACCTGTAAATGCAAATTCCAAGAACATATATAGAAGAGGAGAGGAGACTGGAAAGGTCAAAGTAGTGATGCTCAGATAATGGTTAGAGACATCTTTAATTATATTTTTTCTATAGATGTCAATGGGCTACGAAATAGGGGATAGCCTTCTCCCAATATTCTTAAAGGTAGGGTTGGATTCCAAGGCATTTGTACATACTTTAAGAAGTTATATATTTAGCTTAAAAAACAAAAATCATCACTAAGAAACAAATTTTGTAGCCTCAAGTATACGGAGATAAAAAAAAAAAAAAATTATTGCTAGGTTCATAGCTGTTGTTCCATTGACATAAGTCTTCTACAATGAAGATGGTAATTCATATCAAATACTTAGCATTTTTGCCAAAATCAATATTGTTGCTAATACATCTAGAATTCATGATCAAATAATTCATTACTAAAAGTAGTAAATGTCGTTGCCTAAAAATCTATTTTTATCAACATGAAGTGTCAAATGCATCATTTTTTACAATAAAAGTGATTTGTTTTTCATGAAGAAGTCACTTTTATTGTTAAAATTTTGGTAATAAAATTTTCTTATCATAAAAGAGTAACTACCTAAAAAATGACTATTGTTACCCAATATCAAGTATTGGAGATGAAGTAAATAGCAAATTATTGGCAACAAATATATCTTCATTAGTAATACCTAACTACTTGATGGCAAAATGATTTTCATCGCAAAATGATACATAGATGATGAAAACTTATTCATCACTAATATGTACTCTTTGGTGAAGAAATATTGTCATTACCTATTTTTCTTCTAGAAGCAATGAAATATATTTCTAAGCTATATTTATTTTCACTACAAAAATGATATTTGTAGTCTCATATTGAATCACTTTTTGAGACAATTTATTTCAATCCTAGAAATAATTTTTTAGGAAATAATTTTTCCTTTTTCTAAATTTTTACTATGATATATGATCACTAAATATATCATCTACCAACAACAACACATTTAATCTAAAATCATGGAATCTATTATCCAAAATAAAGACTAGCTAGGATAATTCAAAGACATCAATAATGCACCCACTTTGTCAACATTCACTCACATAATATCCCAAAATAAAACTAAAGCCCACTAAATAAAAATACTCTAATAATAACTACAAGTACAACACAATTTGAATCCAACTTAATGCTTCATACTTCTGGTATGAGAATCCATGATACATATTAATTTGTATAAAAATGAAGATAAGATGTAATTAGTCAATAGCATATAAGTCATATACTATACCTTTCATTTAATAAACAAGTAAAAAAGAGAATAAACAATATTTTGAACATTCAATTAAAACATATAAATCTTCTAACTATCGAGACTCTTAAAATCATTATTGCATGCATCTTTAAGTACTTGGCTTTGGATCATAGCCTAGGACCTTTGATCTATCCAGACAACATGCCAAGTATACGATCAGCTACTATCTCATCTAGGTCAATGGAGCCTCCCCTTCTTACATGGTTTATAATTACAGCACTATTATTTGGTTTTATAATTAATAAAATAATAAAAAATAAAGCAAAAAAGTTGCAATAATACTATGATATATGATAAGTTCTTACATATTTCAATTTAGCTCCCAAAGATATCCATTCTTGCCTTTTTCATAATAGGTGCTTTGAAAGAACTCAATCCCAGTAGGCACTTCTTGGCTCAAATCTTTATGCTGTAAATTATAAACACTATAAGAAAAAAATTAAATTCAAAATTTAATATTGGTTCATGTAATAATAAATTTGTACCATTTCATAAGGAGTAGGGTGCAAATGCCTTCAACATATTATTGTGACTGATCCTTAGTTTAGATCTATTTTGTTTGTTTGTTGCACATCTTGCCTATAATAAAGTTCACAAGATCACAATAAATTTATATATATATATATGGATGGAAAAACAAGTATTTTAGTCAATGCAAATATTTATACCTGATATTGCAATTCCCCTTACATGTCACAAACACTTTTACTGCTCGTTGCTCATATTTTCTAGCTTATCTGTATGTACATCCTGCAGAGAATGCTCCTTGAATTCCTTGTGATGTTTATATCGCCCATTGCTCCTAGACTTCAATATCTAACAACATGCTCTTGCATGCTTTTCATCCAAATAAATATCAAATCACTAAGAATATATGAAGAAAGATCAAAATGGAACACACTTGATAAAAGAGGTAAATGAAAGAAAATATAAAGTGGACAAAATGAATCTAAATACCTAGCAAGAACAAGAGCAAAGAACAGCATGCAAGCATGCTACCACCCCAAAGCAGCACATTAATTGATAATGATCAAATATCATAGTTTTGCGATGAAGCCAAAGTTATCTAAAGAGTAATACATCAAATCTACTAATTTCTTATTAAAATCTAAAAAATAAGTAGAAATTAAATCATTCATCTAAAAAGATGAAAGTAGAGCATCATCCTTTTTCTGATAGAAATGAAAGAAGAGCATTGTCAAGGTGCAAATATGGAAAAGCTACATACCTCATCTCAAAGAAGATAATACATTCAATCTCTAATTTCTTACCAAAAATTATGAAAAGCTAAATAAAAGTTATTAATTTAAGTGCATCGAAGAAACCCAAGTTCTTTGCTTTAAACTATCATCTGGCCTGTGTGAAGCAATGAGGTTATGTTTATAAAATAAGGACAAAATGACTAGAGATGGTATGATTCTTAAATTCATCTAAATTAAGATCGGCAAAATGTGACCCGACCGACTAACCCAATCCATATTTGATCCACCATAAGTAGGTTTGGATATAGGCTAAATGGATTTGGATGATAAAGAGATGGACCCATTTAACCCGATTAATATTTGGGTCGGATTTGGGTTTTAGATATCTAATCCATTAAACCCATTTAATATTCAGATTGGATTGTATCAAGTAATCTGTTTAACATATTTAATCCATTTAAAACCTATTTAACCTATTTAAAACTTGCTTAAACTATTTATGACCCATTTAACCAATTTGTTTAACCTATTAAAAATATATTAAATCTATTTAACCTAACTTAGTCCATTTAATAAATGGGTTAAGCAAATTGGGTTAGATTATCTATTTAATAAATAGATTGGATTCAGATCTAAATTTTTGATTCGTTTAATAAATAGATCAGATTTGGATTGATGATTTTTTGATCCAACCCATACTGATCCGACCTGACCCAATTGCCAAACCCTAATCTAAATAGCATTTATCTAGAAATCAATGTTAATATTTTCTTTGTATTATAGATAAAAATGTGCAGAGAGAGAGAAAGGAAAAAATTTGTTATAAAGGATTAGCCTAGGGTTAGATACTTCAAGGTATTTTTATGTGATCAAACTTTATAACTTTTGATGTACTACCTGAGAGAAGTTAAAACTGTTGGATGCATGGAAAAAGTAAGCAACAAAAGCATAGGAGGAGACTACCTAAACTTATCCAGTAGCACCGCTTCCAAATTGGTGTCAGCTTTGAGCTTGAAAAAATGCAATGAAAATAATGAAAATCTCATCATCAAATTTAGAATATGACCAGCTTCTCTATCATTGTCCTCTCGTCTCTCAAAGTTCAACTCTGCTTCCCTATATGCATTGTTATCTTGTTCCCAGTCTTCTTCTATAAATAGCCCATCCCAAATTCCCAATCCATGCCTCTCTATTTCATTAATAAATATACTAAACTCATCCACATGCTTTTACCATCAACCTCCTTACTTTATGCCTTTGTTTGCTGACTTCCATCTCTTCTTGCCCTAAAATATGTTCATTAATATTCTCTTCTATTTGTCTAAAGCTTTAACCTAGGACCATCATCTAATTCAGATAAGCCAGGCACTAGTTAAACTCAAACAAATTTTCAAAAAGCAATCATTTTGGATATGGGATGAACAATAGCATGGGCTTCTCAACTCTTCAGCATGGCTCATCCATTAAACTAATGCTGCAACCCAAATCCTTTATAGCTATGCACTCCAGGACTTGCAGTAGGCTCATAAACCTAGACATTTAAGAAAAGCATTTCACCTTCCAACATTCGTTCTATTGAAACACCACAAGGAAGTTACAAAACCTTGCCGCTAAAATTCACATGGACCAAAACAAAAGACACATGTACAAATATGTACCCAAAGAAATCCCATTCCAAAGCTTAAAGTATAACTTTATATTTAAAAAAAAAGAGAGAGAAATCTATAATCTTTAAACCATAAACCCTAAATATAATTCTTTCAAGAACCACCATCATATTTTCACATTGAAATCAAGAACATTTAAGTCCAATCTAACAACATTCAACTTAAAACATCCTCGATATCCATAAGACAAGATAATGCAAGTGGTGATTAGAAAATACCAAAAAAAATTAGGAAAAAACCATCCAAGAATGAATGGAAGGGAACCAAATACAAGGGCAGTTGACATTTGAGAAGAGGATGTTATATGTGTGCCCTAAAAACCAGATTAGCCAATACTTATAAAATACTTTCCAAGAGCATTTTCATAATTTTGACTTAAATTTAATAAAAGAATTATTTTATTCTATCACATGGTGTATAAAGTATTTATGATACATCCATTAAGTTAATGTACATGATAACACACATTCTCAAGAATTAAAAATTTAAGACATGTGTTATCATAATTAACTCATAAACTACTCTTGATCGTAGGATCATTATGAGGATGATGATCGATTCGGAAGATTGGCGTACGATCATTTTTTTAGGATAGATGTTCCTTGAGTCTACGGTGTAGAGATACCGAAGTGAGAGTACAAGTACTTATTGAGGATAAGGGCACTGAGCATGACCATCTCAAATAGTTATAAGGGAGTCTATCTTCTCATTGATGACTAGCTCGATGCTGCAGTTGTGTGTCAGGTTCTTTAATCTGAGGTGCATCAGCAGTTTACCTTGAGGATGTTATAGTTTGACTATACTATAACTCGATCTCCTAGCCATTCAAAATCCGGTGTATCTTGGCTATAGCATGTTCATTGTAGAAATTAGATTACATCAAGATGAGATCTATCAACCTCGGTAGAGGAGTAGTCCTATTATGATCATGAGATCGAGTTCTAAAATCCATGGCCATAGTAGTGTGAAATAATAAAAACAAGTTTCTATTAAAATTTTACATCGAACTCAAATCGAATGATTCATTCATATGATGGATGTTGGATTTGATGAGTTCATCTTAACCCTAATCCTATTGAGGCTCATGATAGAAGAACCCAATCATATAGAGATTCATATTCAATTCTGATGGGTTGTCACCATATACTGCTAGGTATCACTGATAGATTTTGAAACTAATTAGAATTATCTTGATGATCGATAATTCAAATTGGGTGAATCGAAAGAGTTTTGGCCCATCGAAAAGTGTTTTGATGATGTCAAAGATAGAGATCGTGATATATCCCATTATCATATAGAACTGAACCTAACTAGATCATACAAATAAAGATTTGGATCTGGATATCATCAATTAGGCTAATCCAGCTTGATTGATTTAGATTAGATTTAATTAAGTTCAAAAAAATCATGCTAATACACGATTGAGCCTAATATTCTCCTTCTGTAGTTTTTTTAGTTCATCTCGACTGAGCCAAATTAGATTTGGCTCATCCAGGAGTCTTGTATGGGTTTATCCTAATTTGATTGGTGCTTGTCCTAGTCAGAATAGGCTTGTATTGGTCAATACAAGGCTTGTCCTGATGAGATCAAGGCTTGTCCTAAAATCATGAGAAGAAATTTGGACAAGGCTCTCTCGGATATCCTGTATAGATTTATCTTGATCTGATTAATCTAGTCCTGGATTAATCAAGGCTTGTCCTAACTTAATTAGGACTTGTCCTAACTTGATTAGGACTTGTCCTAATTTCATTAGATGGGACTTGATTAGGGCATGTCTTAAAATAAGCAAAGGGAATAGGACAAGGGTCAAAGTTTGACCCATGTTGCAGGAAAGAAAGGATTGGGGCATGCGCACCCTAGAGATTTTCTAGGGGCACATGCCTCCAGGTATTTCTATAAGGAAGAGAAGGGTGCATGTCACCCTAGGCATCCGCCCCATATGGATAAGGGTGGAGAGTCCCATTCAAATAAGATTTGAAAGGGTTAAATAATTTGAATTTGATTCAAACTCTTGGGAGATAAGTTCCTTGCACCAACCCAACTTGATCCATCCTTCTCCATGCAAAATTCTAGAATTTTATGCGACAAAACTCTAAGAAAAAGGATGTGGGGCATGGAGATCAAATTGAGAGTCCTTCAGCTTTAAGTAATTCAATTGCTTAAAGCTCCAGGACTCCAAAGTGGTGCCTAGGCTTATAAATAGGGACCTGCGTTCACTATTTAGCATCATAATTTCTCTACGGTGAAGCCCTGCCTCTCCCACCATCACAACACCCCATATTTTGATTCTCTTTATCTTCTTGATTCCCAATGAGTTGGGCAAAATTCAGAGATCAAAGGTTGGTCTCTGATCCTGCAACGCTGCGTGACTACTTCCCGGATCAAGAGATTAAGGTGCTGCCATCGAAGATCAGTTCGAAGGCTCTATAGAATGACTTCAAACCTGATATTTGGAGATCAGATCCAAAATTAGTGGGCATCCAGATCTAATTTGAGTGGACTTCAATAGAGTTCGGGCGCATGTGTGGCTCCATCCAGAACCTCAGGCTTCATCAGATCATCGGTAGGATAAATTGTTCACCCAAATCAAGTAACATTAGATATTATGATTTTAATTTTATTTTTAGATTTTATAATCAGATCATACCAATCAGATCTGAGAACTCTCGGATTTTATTGGATCTAGAAGAAATAATTTTGAAATTCTGCTTTAGATAAGATCAGATCAGATCGATCCTGTGGCAGAAAAATTTGATTTTCTTCAACTGGTATCAGAGTTGCATTTGTTATTCTTCATATTAGGTTTTAATCTGATTTTAATTTTATTTGTGATCTAATTTGATTGATTTTAGATGCTACATGAATTGTAATTAGATCTGAAATTAGTAGATTAATTTTTTAAATTAATATATGCAATATATATGATGCATGTCTAGATAAGGTTTATAGAATTATTCTATAAATTATCTAGAATTTTTTTTTTTTGATACGATCAATTAAAAATTTATTTTTAGATGTTATATTAGATATAATCAGATCTAAAACATGCATGTATGATTTTAATTTTGATATGTGTGATATATACAAAGCATGCATATTTTAAATCTTTGTTCATATATGAGATATATGTATAAGATTAAAACTATTTTATAGTGTAATTAAAATTTTTCATTAAGGCATTCCCCTTGGCCATCTGATCATAAGAGTAAAAAGGGTCTAAAGACCCTCTCTTTCCATTCGATGGGATGCTCTTATGGTGTGTAGGGGTGCTACGCATTTGTCTTTATTCAGAAATCAAAATTTACTTTCCTGTAAAATTCTAGATCCTGAAATTCTAGGATCTTTGATGCATGTTTTGTTTATGAACCCTTGGACTTAGTTAATAATTAAGTTTATAAAATTAATTAGATCTAAAAATTATGAATTTTCAGATCTATGATATCTTCATAAAATATGGGTTCGAATATGGGTAGCTCAATTAGGTTAAGCAGTTGATCAAACTGAATCAAAAGTTGGTTAGGTGGGATCAAAAGAGCTTAAAATTGATCAGCCATTAGATGTAAGTCCTAGTCAAGGTCGACTCATAGTTACATATGGTCAATCAAGTTAAGACATAATTTGGCTCTATGACTCGAGCATTGGATTGTAGAATAAGCCAATCGATTCTGGTTCAACAATTTGGTGTCTATGATAAGTTTAGTAGATATGATCGATTGATTTCTAATTAGGAGCTACTCGATCTAAATGCATTCATGGTGAGTTAATGGCATATCTCTTCCACCGATCTCACTTACTTGGCCATTTGGGTCGACCTAGTTCAGGTTTGAGGTGGCTAACGATTCGAGCTAACCCATGCCACTAGGTCAGTCATGATTGTTATGACTAAGTCAAGTCAAGTCTAAGAGACTTAAATCAAATCTTCCTAAGAAAATATTAAGTTATAGATCTTCTACCATTATAGATGTGCGGACCCTTTTCGGGGTTGATTATTCTCGACTGGATACAGTGGTTCAGTTGCACCAAAAAGATGCAACCACTTCTATTAGGCATTGGATGCTATGGATTGGAGGATGGGTTGGGCTCAATATTTTGGATACGTTGAGGGTCTCAATTAGAAATTCAATTTGTGCAAATGGTGGGTCTGACTTAACTAATAAGTGGAGCAATATTCTGGGCATGGTGAGCTTCATGAATTGGAGACTAAGTTTTGGATGCACCATGTTTAGAGAAACATTGGATAAAAGTTGTCTACTCATCGGTTGATCCATCATCAATAACTATTAGGTGAGATGATGAGCTAGTTAGTGGGACCGCACCATCCACTAAAAGTCTTTGATCATGAAGATTTTTGCATCTCTATTAAGGGAGTGTAGGAATCTGAGAAAATAGTGGAAGCTTAATTTATTTAAAAATGAAACTCCTAAA
This sequence comes from Cocos nucifera, assembly GCA_006176705.1. Taxonomy (NCBI): domain Eukaryota; kingdom Viridiplantae; phylum Streptophyta; class Magnoliopsida; order Arecales; family Arecaceae; genus Cocos; species Cocos nucifera. Next base: position 70,625 of record QRFJ01003534.1, read on the forward strand.
TAGATTGGTTAAGTTAAACTATATATCTAACTAGAAATTTTAACTCTCTACAGAAAAATATCTACGTCTAATCCACTAGCCTGAATCCTAGACACCCATAGACTGACTAGACCAAATTATAAGGATTGGCTAAGAAACTTCAAAATTATTTTGGGTTTGAAAAAGCTAACCTATGTATTAGACTAGGATCGCCCCACTCTACCAGCCTGTTCGACTGCTGATCAAAGAATATCTTAAGAAAAGTGGTTGGACAGTGATAATAAAGTAAGGTGCTACATGTTGGGCTCAATGTCAGATGAATTGCAGTGCCAACATGAAGACATCAAGATAGCTCACCAAATGTTGGCTCACCTGCAAGAGTTGTTTGGTGAACAGTCTCGTGCAGTGCACTACCAAGACTCCAAGAGACTATTTAAGGCATAGATGCATGATGAGCATTCGGTCCAAGATCATTATTTGATAATGATCAAGGACTTAAAAGAGCTTGAGAAGCTCGGTGTTGGATAGGGACCTGCAAATTGATGTGATCTTGCAGTCCTTGACTAATGCATATGGATAGTTCATTATGAACTTTCATATGCACAAACTCCAATACACCTTGGCTGAGTTAGTGAATATGCTGGTTACTACTGAGCAAATTGTAAAAGGTTCAAAGGGCATAGTTCTTACTGTGGAGCGAAATTCCTCCAAAAGAAAGTCTTTTGGAAAGAAGAAGAAGTTTGCGAAAAAGCAGAAGGTAGAGGGGAAGAAGAAGAAGGGAGAATGAAAGAAGAAGGCCGTGGATAAAGAAAAATATTTCTGTTGTAACACCAGTGACCATTGAAAATGGAACTGCCCTTCATATCTAGCCAGCTTGAAGAACAAGAAGGAAGGAGGACCTTCTGAAGGTTTGCTTGTCATTGAGACTAACCTTATGATTTTTTCTACATCTAGTTGGATGCTTGACTTTGGTTCTAGTGCTTATTATGCACTTCTACGCAAGATCTTGAGGATGGTAGGAGGCTGAGGGATGGTGAGATAATCCTATGCATCAAAATTGGAGCAAGAGTTGCTATTATGGTCGTTGGATCGTATCTTTTTTGATTACCATCTGGATATGTCTAAATTTTTTTAGGGCTTGTTATTATGTACCTTCTAAGAGCAGGAATTTGATTTCTATTTCATGCTTGGCACATGAGAACTAATGTATTTAGTTTCTTTAAGGATCACTATATAATTCCTTATAAAAGAAATAAAATTATAAATGGTTTATTAAATAATGGTCTCTATCAATTGTATATTAATGTTTCTATTTTTAATATCGAGCAAAACATGAATGCCATAGGATTAAAATAATCTAGAGATAGTTTAAATGAAAGGTATCTATGGCACTTTAGGCAAGGTCATATAGCTGAAGCCATGATTAACAAATTAGAAAAATTTGGACTAATGGGTCCATTGACTTTCGAGTCATATCTGATTTATGAGTCATACCTTTGAGTCAAAATGATGAAGCTGCCCCTCTATAGGATATGGAGAAAGGGCCACAAACCTACTTGCCCTGGTATATATAGATGTATGCAGCCCATTTGATGTACTGGCCAGAGGTAACTTTTTGTACTTCATCACCTTTACCAATGAAATATCTCGATATGGGTATGTGTACTTGATGTGACATAAGTCTGAAGTCTTTGAAAAGTTTAAGAAATTTAGACATGAAGTAGAAAAGTAAATCAAAAAATTCATTAAGATTCTTCGATCAGATTGAGGTGATGAATATCTGATAAGAGCACAATGTTATGGTTAAGATACAGTATTTATCAATTTAATTTTAATTTCTTAAATCGATTAAAAATAGATAGAAAATAATGAGTTTGGTCGAATCCATAGAGAAGACAGTATTTTAGTTTTAAAATCTTTGATTTTTGCAAAAGAAAAGAAAAAGAAAAGATTTTTGAAAATTAATTTGAAGTCAAAAAATATAGTTATAAATAAAAAGTAAAAATTAAATGATGCAAAAAAATTAACCTGGTACTAAGATCTACTAGTTAGATCTTAGCATCTAGTTGCAATAAAAATAAAGTATAATAAAATTAAAGTACAAAAATTTAAAGAGCAGAAAAATAAAATAATAGAAATAAAAGATTGAAATTTAAATAGTAGAAAATAAAATTTGTATTAACTAGAATTTAATTTAAAGTTTAAATACATGAAATTTAACAAGAGCATAAAAAAAATAGAAAAGATGTGATCTCGAGCTCGGATTGGCATCGGCGTGAAGATGGCATAGGAGACAGCTTTTCTTTGTAGCATTCATTGCCTTAAAGCAGCCTCTAATCCAAGCATGGCTCTCATCCTATACCATCACTTTGCCATGATCGAAGATAATGAGTTTTGGAGGCCTCTGGGTCCTAAAATAGAGTTAGGAGGGCTGGATCCTTTGTTTCTACACAATGTGGGACTAAGGAGGAGTTTTGATCGTTAAATATGAAGAAATCCTTGCAAAAATTGGATTAAAATAGCTCATAGATCAAATTCTGTGCAGTTCTATGAGTTCTGGCCATTAGATCTTGATCAAATGGTTTCAAAATCATCAAAAATCGAGTTTTAAAAGTTCAGATCAAGTTAGAATTGATTTTGGCCATTGGATTGCTTTGATCAGGAGGTTTTTTTAGCCATCGGATTGTTGATAGGTGTTTAAATCACCGTCGGATCTTATATTGACCATCCAATCAATGTCTGAAGTGCTCAAAATCGTTCGATCGTGCACTGAATCTCCATCTGAAACCAAATCAAAATAGGAATAAACTACAGCCATTGGATCAACATCGGGAATGTACTCAACTGCTTGATCGTGCATTACTATTCATAGGATCGTGGTGGATCAGATGTTTCATAGACCTGAGCCAATCAACACTTGACTTTGCCACTTGAAATGACCAAAATGCCTCATAAGCCATGACAGACTTTTTGTAAACCTCTTAACGGTCTTGGTCCACCACGTATCAACCTGTGATTCGCTGCCTTCTGCTGAGCTGGTGGTCCATGCCTAGTTTCATAGACCGACGATTGGCTTAAGTCGGCTTCTGTGGCTAAGCTGGCTTGGACAGCATGTCGGCTAGCTGGGACGCGCCGGCTGAGCTACTTTCGACGGCTTGGCTGGGTGAGCTGGTTGAGCTATTTTATTTTTTAAAATTTTTTCTTTGAAAATTCATATCGAGTCCATTTTAACTTTGATTTGCTCCAAACTTATTTTATTATGACCAAAAAAATGAGTTCTTTCTATTGATTAATATATTTTTTAAAAATAATAAACAAAAATATTTAATTTTTAAAAATAAAAATAAATTAATTAATAAATTAATATTTTTATTAATAAATTTATGATACTTATCACACCTCCAACTTAAGTTTTGCTCATCCTCGAGTAAAGAAAGAATTTAGTTTTAGATACCTTTTAACTTTAGAATTTTGAATTTTATCCAAGCAATTTTTAAAAAGGCTGTTGATTTTCAATAGAGCATAAGTGAGGTATGTCATTGAAGTATTAATACTTATCAATACAAAAATTAATTAAAGAATATTAAATTTTTTAAAACTTTTTTAAATCATCCCTATCTTTATCTTTGAATTATCTAAACTTTCATATAGGCAAGTATATTGCTACTTCCAACCTTCATTTATTGAATTTATTTTATTCATATTGCCCACTTTTTGATGCGAATATTATTGCTTACTTAGGCAATGGAATCTAGTTACTCGATGAAAAATCAATATATTTTTTTTTTAACACTGTACCACTACTGAGTGCCTTAACCTTTTAAGCTTTCTATTTGATCTATGTAGCGAGTCTTGAGCCAATGACTTCCAAACTAGTTGACTTTAGGGCACTAGGCTTAGAATACCACTCGGACTTACTAGCTCAAATCAAACAGGTTACGAGTTAAGACTAGCTTTACAATGAGCTTCTTTGTCCTTTCTATCTTTTTATGCGAAACTTAATGCTTGCTTAGGCAAAGAGGCCCGATTACCAAGTGAGAAGTATTTGAAAACTATTTTATTTTAAGAGTAATTTTTTTTATGAAGAAACGTATAGTTATCATACATAAGCCCATAAAAAGTAGACTCTTTTCTTTGATGCTGGTAGGAAAAATAAAAAATACTCAAAAATAATATTTATATTCTAGACTTAATTCTTTATTAGATTTTCTTAATACTTGACCCCTTAGTAACTCATAAATTCTCTGGTCTGTGTATCAATTTTTTTTAAAAAAATATTTATTCAACTTGATTCTTAAGCATAATCAGGTGTCTAAATTTTAAGTACTAACTTCTTCGAGGATTTATTTTTTTTTAATTTTTATTATTCTCTTCCATCAACTTGATCGATATTATCCTCAGTGAAGAAGAAAAATAAAAGATGTAATAAAGAACTAGAAAGAATACACCTGACTCAATGTATTCTCATGGTCTAGCATGATTTTGAAAATTTTGGCTCCCCCTCCAACTTAATTAAAATGACCTAAAAAGAAAATAAACTAAAAAAATAAATTAGGTACAAGAAAACTAAATATTAGGTTGCCTCCCAATAAGTGCTAAGTTTACCGTGTTCAGTCAGACACAAGATAGCTTATCTATCCCATATCAAAAATTGGATTGATAAATTCTAATGATTTTGGATTACCAATCTTAGGAAGATAGTTTGTTATTCCTTTATTGATATATTTATTATTAATCATGTGAACATAGTTCATAACCCCATTCTCAAATCATTATTTGTTAAGAATTTTTTCTATTTGTTCTTCTAGAATGTTCATGATTTAAGTTTTTGTATTAGGAGTTGAGTTTAATGCAATGGATACTGGAAGGGTATCTAAAGATGGGTTCAATTCTAAAGATAAATTAATATGATCATGTTTAAATAACTCCATTGTCACTTCATTGCATGTTTCTTAATTTTTATAAGAAGAACCGGCTTCTAGGGTTGAAGGAAATAGGATTTTAGGTTTATAAGACACAGGTAAATCATCTGCTCTCTTTTTTTCTTTATCAATCTCATTTAAATTAGAACCAGCATTAGTTCCTAGCTCAGCTTCTTCTATATGGTTAGTCTCAATACTAACAAGTTCTTCTAAATTTTTATTTTGGTTAGCATTAGTACTAGCCTCTCTCACTTGATCTTGGTATGGGTCCATAAGAATTCTATAACTTTTAAGTTTAGAAATTACTTTAGCATTCTCTAGATGGGGATTCTTAGGTGGGATATTGGATTGATAATTAGGTCCAGGTGGTTGATGGACATTGGATGGATTGTTTTTAAGATTTGCAATCAGTCGGCTCGGTAATTCACATAGTTCTCTCCTCATATTAGACTCAGCTAATTATCCTATTTATGCATCTAGCCTAACAATAGATTATTGTTGAGTCAAAATTGATTATTGAAATTGATTAAATCTATTATCAGCTAGATAGGTATAATGACTGATTATATATGATGGCTGGGTAAACTGACTAGATTGATCACTATTATAGATAGAATTTTGGTATTGAGTCTGAGTCTAAGTCTGTTGGGGTATCCAAAAAAAAATTAGAGTGGTTCCTCCAATCTGCATTATATAAGAGCACGATGTTGTTGTTAAGATACTATATTTATTAGTTTAATTTTAACTTTTTAAATTAATTAAAAATAGATAGAAAATAATGAGTCAGATCGAATCCACAGAGAAGGCAGTATTTTAGTTTTAAAATTTTTAATTTTTATAAAAAAGTAAAAAAAATAATTTAAAGTTAAAAAATATAATTATAAATAAAAAATAAAAATTAAATAATATGGAAAAATAAACTCGGTACTAAAATCTACTAGTTAGATCTTAGCATCTACTTGCAATAAAATTAAAGTATAGGAATTTAAAAAGCAAAAAAATAAAATAACAAAAATAAAAGATTGGAATCTAAAAAGTAGAAAATAAAATTTATATTAATTAGAATTCAATTTAAAGTTTAAATACATGAAATTTAAAAAGTAGAAAAAAAGAAAAACTAGAAAGATGTGATCTCGATCTTGGATCAGCGTCAGCATGAAGATGGCATAGTAGATAGCTCTTCTTCATAGCATCCATTGCCTTAAAGTAGCCTCTAACCCAAGCATGGCTCTCATCCTATACCATCACCTTACCACGATCGAAGACAATGAGTTTTGGAGGCCTGGGGGTTCTTAAATAGAGTTAGGAGGACTAGATTCTTTGTTTCCAGGCAATGTGGGACTAAGGAGTTTTGATCGTCAAATATAAAGAAATCCTAGCAAAAATTGGATTAAAATAGCCACTAGATCGAATTTTGTGCAGTTCCATGAGTTCTGGCCATCAGATCTTGATCGAACAGTCCTAAATTCTCCGAAAATTAAGTTTTAAAAGCCCAAATCAAGTCGGAATTGATTCTAGCTGTTGGATCGCTTTGATCAGGAGGTTTTTTAGCCATCGGATCATTGCTAGGTGTTTAAATCACTGCTAGATCTTATATCGATCGTCCGATCAATGTCTAGAGCACTCAGAACCATTCGATCGTGCACTGGATCTCCGTCTGAAATCAAATCAAAATAGTAATAAACGACAATCATTGGATCAAGACTGAGAACATCCTTAGCCACTCGATCGCGTATTACTGTTCATATGGACCATGGTGACCGAGCATTTTGTAGACTTAAGCCAATTAGCACCTGACTTTGCTACTTGAAATAACCAAAATGCCCCATGAGCCATGATAGATTTTTTGTAAACCTCTTAAGGGCCTTGGTCCACCACGTGTCAGCCTGTGATTAGCTACCTTCTACTGAGCTGGCGGTCCACGCCTGGTTTCGTGGACCGACGGCAAGCATGAGTCAACTTTTATGGCTGAGCTGGCTTGGATGGTGCACCGGCTAGCTGGGATGCATTAACTGAGCTACTTTCGGTGGCCTAGCTGGGCAAGCCAACTGAGCCATTTTATTTTTTAACTTTTTAAAAAATTTATATCGAATCTGTTTTAACTCTGATTTACTCCAAACTTATTTTGTTATGACCAAAAAAATAAGCTCTTTTCATTGATAAAATATTTTCTAAAAATAATAAATAAAAATATTTAATTTTTAAAAATAAAAATAAATTAATTAATCAATTAATATTTTTATTAATAAATTTATGATACTTATCATAAGCATCTGGATGAATTCTTCAAAAATTTGATAAGAGCATGATATTATCGTTAAGACACCATATTTGTTAGTTTAATTTTGACTTCTTAAATAATTAAAAATAGATAGTAAGTAGTGAGTCGGGTCGAATCCATAAAGAAGGCAGTATTTTAGTTTTAAAATCTTTAATTTTATAAGAAAAATAAAATTAAAGTTAAAAAATAAAATTATAAATAAAAAATAAAAATTAATAGATGTAAAAAATTAAATTTGATACTAAGATGTACTAGTTAGATCTTAGCATCGACTTGCAACAAAATTAAAGAGCATAAATTAAATTTGTAATAAAATTAAAGTGCATCAAAATTAAATAGTGGAAAATAAAATTTGCATTAATTAAAGGTTCAAAATTTAAATACATAAAATTTTTAAAAAATAAAAATTAAAGAGAAGTTGATCTTTGATCTTGGATCGGCATTAATGTTGAGATGGTGTAGAAGTCCAGCTCTTTCTCTCAACACCGTCTGTCTCGAAGCCACCATAAATTCTAAGCATGGCTTTAACCTGTACCATCACCTTTTCATGATCAAAGATAACTTGATTTTATGGCCTAGGGTCTTATTTATAGATGTTGGAGGGGAGGAATAAATGCTATCAGCCAATATGGAATTAAAGTAGTGTTTGATTGGCAAAATTTGGAGAAATCCTATGAAAAATCAGATTAAAAGAGCCTCTAGACGAATTCTGTGCAGTTCCATGAGTTCTGGCCTTCAGATCTTGATCAAACGATCATAAAATCATCAAAAATTAAGTTTTAAAAGCCCAGATCAAGTCTGATTAAATTTTGGCAGTTGGATTGGGCTTGATGGAGAAGATTGGACTGTTGGATCTCATTCTGGGTGCTTGATCACTGTTGGGAACTTTATCAGCCATCCAATCAATGTTTGGAGTGTGCGTTGCCATTAGATCATACTGATCAGCTTTGAATCAGAGTAAAAAATCGTCCCCACCATCTGATTTTGATTTGGGTGAAATCTGGCCATTGGATCATCGCCTGGAGCCTTCAAAATCATCAGATCACATTGATGGAGCTGGCTGAATTTGAATCAACCTAGGAAAACACCACAGTCGTCAGATCTGGATCGAAATCAAGCATAGTCACACGATCGTGCAATTACTATTCATATGGATCCTATAGACCGAGTGTACCACGGATTGCAACCAATCATCATGCCCATTGCCCTGTGAAATTAACATTTTGCCTTTGTATGCTGTGATGAATTTTTTATAAATCCTTTAAGGGTCTTGATCCACCACGTGGCAGCCTATGATTCGCTGCATTCTGTTGAGCTAGCGATCCACGCCTGGTTTCGTGGACCGACAAGCGGCTTCTATAGCTGAGCTGGCTTAAGCGACATGTTGGCTGAGCTAGGATGCACTAGTTAAGCTACTTTCGACTGCTTGGCTGAGCATGCCGACTTGACTGGCTGAGCCGATGGGGCCATTTTATTATTATTATTATTTTTAATTTTTTTCTTTAAAAATTCATATTCGATCCATTTTAATTCTGATTTGCTCCAAACTTATTTTATTGTGACCAAAATAATAATCTCTTCCTATTGTTAAGTATATTTTTTTAAAAATAATAAAAAATATTTAATTTTAAAAAATAAATATAAATTAATTAATAAATTATTATTTTTAATGATATTTTTATGATACTTATCATACCTCCCAACTTAAGCTTTGCTCGTTCTTAAGTAAAAAAAGAATTTAGTTTTAAATATCTTTTAACTTTAGAATTTTGAATTTTAACTAAGCAATTTTTTAAAATAGCCATTGATATTCAATAGAGCTTAAATGAGGCATATCATTGTAGTATTAATACTTACCAATATAAAAATTAAGTAAAGAATATTAAACTTTTCTAAATTTTTTTTAAATTATTCATACCTTTATTTCTAAATTATTTAAACTTTCATATGGACAAGTGTATTGCTGCTTCCATCCTTCATTTATTAAAATTTTTTATTTACATTGCCCACCTTTTGAAGCGAATATCATTGCTTACTTAGGCAATGGGACCCGATTACTTGGTGAAAAATTAATATATATATATATATATATATATATATATATATATATATATATATATATATATATATATATATATATATATATATATATATATATAACGTTGACCACTATTGAGTGTCTTAACCACTTAAGCTTTTTATTTGATCCATGTAGCGAGTCTTGGGCCAATGACTCCCAAACCAGTTAACTTTAGAATACTAAGTATAAAATACTTCTTAGGCTTAGTAGCTTGAATCAAATAGGTTATGAATTAAGACTAGCTTTACAATGAGTTTCTTTATCTTTCCTATCTTTTGATGCAAAACTCAATGCTTGCTTAGACAAAAAGGCCCAATTTCTCAACGAAAAATACTTGAAAACTATTTTATTTTTAATTTTTTTAATAATATGAAGAAATATATAGTGACCCTACATAAGTTCATAAAAAGTAGGCTTTTCTTTGATGCTGGTAGAAAAATTAGAATTACTCAAAAAAAATACTTATTTTCTAGACTTAACTCTTTATTAGATTTTCTTAATACTTGGTCCCTCAATATCTCATAAATTCTTTGATCTATGCATCAATTTTCTTTTGAAAATGCTTAGTTCAACTAAATTCTTAAGCCTAATCAGATGTCTAAATGCTAAATACTAACTTCTTTGAGGACTTAAAAAATTTAAATTTTTTTATTATTCTTCTTCCAAACTTAATCGATATTATCCTCAATGGAGTAGGAAAAATAAAGAATGTAATAAAGAAAAGGAAAGAGTACATCTAACTCAAAATATTCTTATGATCCAACATGTGCTTTTGAAAATTTGACACTCCCTCCAACTTATTCAAAATATCTTAAAAAGAAAATAAACTAAAAAGATAAATTAGATAAAAAAACTAAATATTGGGTTGCCTTCCAATAAGTGCTAAGTTTACCATCTTCAGCCAAACACAAAGTAGTCTATCTATCCTGTGTCAAATATTGGATTGATAAATTTCAATAGTTTTGGATTATCAATCTCAAGAAGATAGTTTATTATCCCTTTATTAATATTTTCATTGCTAATTATGGGAAGATAGGATGCGACCCTATTCTCAGACCCTTATTTTTTAAATTTCTTTTTAATTTTTCTAAAATGCTCATGAATTGAGTTTTTGTATTAGAAGTTAAGTTTAATATAATAGATACTGAAAGGATATCTAAAGATGGGTTTAATTCTAGAGATAAATTAATATGATCTTATTTAAATAACTTCGTTGACACTTCATTACATACCTCTTGGTTTTTATAAGAAGAACTGGCTTCTAGGGTTGAAGGAAATGAGATTTTAGGTTTATAGGTCTCGGGTCAATCATCTATTCTTTTTTTTTTCATGTTTATCTCATTTAAATTAGAACTAGCAACAGTACCATTTTCAGGCTCAAGTTCTTCTATATGGTTAGTTTCAGTACTAACATGTTCTTCTAAATTTTTATCTTAGCTAGCATCAGTACTAGCTTCTCTCACATGGTCTTGGTATGGGTCCATAAGAATCTTATAACTCTTAAGTTCAGAAATTACTTTGGCATTCTCTAATTAGGAATTCTTAACACTACTACAAAAATGGCCTATGACAGTGCTTAATATGGTAGTGGTTTTCGAAACCACTATCATAGCACCTACGATAGTGGTTTTCGTTAACTACTGCTATAGGTCGGACCTATAGCAATGATTTTTGCAACCGCAGATATAGATTCGATATATAGCAGCAGTTAACAAAAATCACTATTGTAGATTGGACCTATAGCAGTGGTTATAAAAAATCGCTGCTATAGGTCAACCTATAATAGCAGTTCATTGTAACCGCTACCATAAGTCGGACCTATAGCAATGGTTAGTAGGAACTGCTGCTATAATCTGATTTATGGTAGTGGTTAATTATAACCATTGCCATATATTTTTTTTTATTTTTTTTAAATATTATATAATTTTAAAATTTAATATCCATCTTCATCGTTCATTATCTAAATAATTATCATTAGAGTGTTGTCGGAAAAGGTCACCTCGATCTGATAGCCCTAGTTTCATCAATCAAAAAAATTTGATTTCAATGATTACGAATGACGATACGATGATCTGATAGATGAAGACCTTCGATAGATCTGAAAATCTATAATGATGATCTCGGTGATGTTTGTAGTGCACTATCAATATTTCACTTCAATCGGATATCGTTATCTTGGTCAATTTAGTATAGGTTAATTTCAACCGTTAAACGATAAATGATTGATCAAAGGACCAAACGATGTTCGATTATGAGATAATTTTTTTTATAAATGATCTTGGCTACTACTTTAATTATTTTTTATAGTGGTGATTATAAAATTCAACTCGTGAGATGAAAAATGATCTAAAATTATACGTCTCCTAATAATCATTCTGAAACTTCACTGGTTGTTATGCTCATACTTTTGCAATATTTGCTTAACATGAATAGTTTATATGAAAATAATTTAAATTTTACTATCATCTTCATATAAAATATTTAAAATTATAATAAAAATTATTTACTAAAAAATTATCTCATAATCGAACGCTGTTTAACCCTTTGATCGCTTATTTCTAATTTAACGGTCGAAATCATTCTGTACTAAATTGACCATGATAATGATATCTGATTGAAGTGAAACTTTGATTGTATGCTACAAACATCATCGAGATCATCGTTGCAGATTTCAGATCCATTGAAGATCTCCATCTACCAGATCATCGCATCATCGTCCGTGATCATCAAAATCAAATTTTTTTGATCGATGAAGCTAGGGCCATCGGATCAAGGCAACCATTTGCGATGATACTCTAATGATAATTATTTAGATAATAAAAGTTGAAGATGGGTATTAAATTTTAAAATAATATAATATTTAAAAAAAATGAGAAAAAAATTATTTTCAACCTATGGCAGTGGTTATCAAAATCATTGCTACAGATCTATAGCAGTGGTTATAGAACTACTATCGTAGATCTATGGCAGTGATTTTGCATGATTGCTGCCATAGATCTATGGCAGTGGTTCGATAACCGCTGCCATAGGTTAGGTTAAAAATCTTCAAATTTTTCATTTTCTTTCGTGCATGCTCAATCTCTCTTGCTCTCTCTCTCTCCCCCTTCTCTTTATCGTCGATGAGGCTCCTCCCCTCAGTCGGCGTCACCCCTCCTCCCCCCCGATTGGCGTCGACCCTCCTCCCCCCCAACCGACGTCTCCCATCCTCCCCTGCGGCCAACATCGCCCCTCCTTCCCCCTCAGCAGTGCCACCCCTCCTTCCCCCTCACTCTCCAACCCCCCATCCCCGGCTACCCTCCCCACCACCCGCCACCCCCCACCCAGCCCCCCCACCCCTCCAATCCAACCGTCACTTGGGTCCCAGCAAAAACCCTCCTTCGGCGAACCTCCATCCGACCTTCCCTCGGCCCCCCATAAAACCTCCCTCCGAAGAAACCCCCCTTCACCCTCGCTCGGGCCCCACGAAACCCACCCCTCCGTCCCTCCATCCGACCCTCCTCGATCCATAGTGAACCCCCTCCGATGAACCCCCATCCGACCCTCTTCGGCCCCACGAAATCCCACCCCCCCACCACCACCACCATTCTGACCTCCCCGATTGAAGCCTCCTTCGTTCTCCTCATCACTATGCCCCCCCCCCCATCCTCGGCTGCCCCTTCTCTCTCTCTTTTTTCTCTTTTTCTCTCTTCTTTATCTCACTATCTTGCTTTTGTTTCACAGGTTATCTCTAGTACCGTCATCCTCCTCTAGCATCATTGCCGACAACCCTTAGAGCTTTTAGTGCGACCCACTCTCTATAGCCACAGGTATAATTAATTTTTTTTAATTTTATAATATTATTTATTAATTATATATATTTATAATAATTTATAAAATATTTATAATAAATATTTATTATAAATATTATAATTATCTGCATGTCAGAGTTTTTTGGTCGTGCCATGGTGGTAGCCTTGGGCCGTGCCATGTCGGCAACTATGGACTAGTTCTGTCAATGGATTGGGTTTGGATCAAAATCTGAATATTCAAATCCGGATCTAATTTTAATTATTGGTACCAAATCTGAACCCAAATATCCAACGGGTCTATACTTGAGAGAGGAAGGGAGGGATCTGGCCTTGCCACCATTATTGGGAGGGAGGGGTCCGGCCTCGCCAGCGAGGGAGATCGAGAGATGGAGAGTGGGAGATCGAGAGAGCGAGAGAGGGAGGGAGGGGGTCCAGCCTCATCGGCATCACTGGAAGGGATGGGGTCCGATCTTGCCAACGAGGGAGATCGATTGAGTGAGAGAGGGAGGGATGGGGTCTGGCCTCGTCGGCGAGGGAGATTGAGAGAGGGAGAGAGGAAGATCGAGAGATGGAAAAACTGAGAGGGAGGGGTTCGACCTTGCCGCCATCATCGATAAGAGAGATCGAGAGAGGGAGTCATTAAGGGGATGGTATGCAGTTGAGCCAGCTCAAGCCATGATCATGCCGGCTGGGGGAGGACCCTAGTCGGACGTCTCAGGCACGAAGCCGGCTATCTCAAGCATGGAGCCGGCTCGACTTTCGAACGAATAGAATTTGATATGTCATAATATTATATTGATTAATATTCATTAACGTTGTAGGTCACGATGGCACCAAAATGCCATCTAGCTTTCATCCCTGCCCCTCGATAGGTTACGCGTAGTTCAGCATCCGAGGAGCAGTCGGAGCATACTTCATCCACCTCGGCATCGACCGCTCAGGGATCTTCACCATCGACATCTACTCCACCGATGGCATCTACTCCATCGGCAGTTGAGCCTCTACTGTCGTAGGTATCTGAGTGTACGTTTTTATTATATTAGCACAACTTTATTTTTTATATAGTATTTGTACACTTATATATTTGAGTAACATATTTGCATTGCAGGTGCATCATCCAGTCGAACATTTCACAGTCCCACGCGTATGGCACACGTGTGGAACCGCCAGCATCAGGTGATGGTGTAGTATGATGCGGAGGAAACATCGGTAAGGGAGACCGCATGGGAGATGCATTCCTTTTTTGGAGTGGTTGTGAGGCGGTTGGACATCATTCCCGTAGAGCCCAAAAACTGGCATTTGATGGATGCTACCATCAGGGTTCAAGTATGGAAGTAGATATGGGTAAGTACGCACATCTTAGTTATATTTATGCATTTTATATGTTTACACTATATATGTTTGATTAGAATAATTTTGTAATTGATTTTTAATAAATTTGTGCAGAGGAGGTATGAGTTTTTCGATCATGAGAGGGTTCGAGATGCTCAACTGAAGAAGATCGGGGAGTTGTACTGGGGTTATAAGGTCAAGCTCTATAGAGGATGGCTTGAGTACCGATGAGACACTCCGACGGAGCTTGTTTCCTGGATACCGGACTGTCCTCCGAGTCAGTGGGAGAGGATGGTTAGGCACTGGAGGAGCTAGAAGTTCGAGATAAAATTTCTAACTTTTAAATTTTTTAATATGATTAAAATTTTATTTAAATATTTTTTAAATATTTATTATTTATTTGAATACTTGTTAGGCTATCTTCCATCAAAATTGGGAGAATCGTGTAGCTCAGGAGTATACGCACACTCTAGGCTGCGAGTCTATGCCCAGTCATGTGCATAAAGAGATAATTAATTCTAAATCTTACTAGATAAATTAAATTCATATTTTTTATCATCTTTTTGATAAATTTATTCTTTGTTATAGCTGATGAGAGATGGAGTGATGCCCAGCCATAGCGAGATCTTTTGATCCAACTGCATGGATAAGATGGGCATGCCGATGAATGCCGCGAATGGATGTATTTTTGTAAGTATTAAATATATTAGTATATATGATTAGTATTATAGTACTTTTTATAAAATTTTATTTTTAATTTATAATTACAGGATCAGTTGATGCACTTGCGAGTGAGGACCCGGATACCTCTAGGCCCCATGACCATCTATCTTAGGTCTTGGGGCCTGAGCACTCTAGGAGGATCTGATGCAGGCTCAGACACACGCCGATGAGCTACTGGTCTGAGGCAAGCATCTCCTCACAGACTTTTGGTGTCGTCAGTTGGAAAGAGCTTGAGGAGGCGTTGGCACAGGCAGATCATGCTGCGATGCAGGCAGATCGGACTGAGGAGCGTGCATCTCATCTGAAGGGTATCGTGAGAGACATAATATCGATGCTTAGCACATATTTTGAAGTCACAAGCTTCGAGGATATGTTGGCCCACATTTCAGCTCTAGCTCGAGCTCTAGCTCTAGCTCTAGCTCTAGCTTTGGCTTCAGCTCCGGCTCTAGCTTCAGCTCCAGCTTTAGCTGCAACTTTCGATGACGACGACGATGACGATGATGTAGATTTAGGAGACTTTTGATGTATTTTATTTTTTAAAAAAATATTATAATAAATTTTATTTGATAAAAAAATTTTAGCATTTTAGAATAATTTTTATGTTTATTATATTTTTTTATGTTATATATCTATATTTATCAGATAAAATATATAAAAAAGTAAAAATTTTACTTTTTTTAATTATTCAAGATCTATGACAACGATTTTATAACTGCTGTCATATCCATATCAATCGCTACCATAAGTCCGATGCCAATCGCTATGCTAGATCTATGGCAGCGGTTAAGAAACTATTGCTATAGATTATCTATGGCAGCAGTTATGTAATTGCTGCTATAGATATTCTATGACAGCGGTTACATAACTGCTGCGATAGATCGATCTATTGCAGCGATTTATATACCACTGCAATAGGCTATCTATGGCAGCGGTTCTAACAACCACTACAACAACTGCTGCCATAGAGCTATGACGATGGCCGCAGTAGCAGCGGTAAGAAAATCGCTGTCATAGCCTATGATAGTGATTTTTTGGGCTACGGTAGCGATTACAAACCACTACCATAGTCCTTTTTTATAGTAGTATAAGTGGGACATTAGATTGATAATTAGGTCCAAGTAGTTCGTAAATATTAGATGAATTATTTATAAGAATTGATTGGCTTAAATGTTGACCTAATTCTCTCTTCATGTTAGACTCAGCTAATTATCCTATTTGAGCTTCTAGCCTGGCGATGGACTGTTGTTGAGTCAAAATCGATTGTTGAAGTTGATTAAATCTATCGTCAGCTAGATTGGTCTATTGAGGATCTGAGCCTGAGTCTGTTGGGGTATCCAAGAAAAATTAGAGTAGTTCCTCCAGTCTGAATTATATAAATTTGAAAAAGGATCATTAGCCGGCTTAGAGTAGCCTTGAGCAACTTGGACTTGTTGTTGGATAAAAGATGAAAATTATGCAGTCCTGGGACATTCACTCATATGATGGGTTGGGCTAGCATAAATTAAATAAATTTTATGATAATTAGAGAGTGCTGTGAATTATGCAGGAGATTGTTGACCTAGGATTAGAAATTTATCTAATTTCTAGATAAGAAGGTCCACTTTATTTATCAGGTCCAAATTAGCCTTAGAACTAGATTCTGGATGTTTAAATTTATGGATCCCTATCCACTTTTGGTAGAAAGATAATGAAGCATTATTAATTAAGTTTTCACTCAAGGTTTTAAATAAGGCATATATAGGTTTCATCCTCACTTTTGCTCATGAATGCACCTCCACAAGATGCATCTACAATTTATCTATATTGATCTCCTAAACCCTCATAAAAAGTTTGAACTATTTGCCACTTAGATAGATCATAATGTGGGTATTTTCTAAGAAGTTTCTTAAGTCTTTCCCATGACTCATGAATTTTTCTTCCTGGAAGCTGAGCAAATCTAGTGATCGCTCGCCTCATGGTGTTGGTTCGGCCTATAGGATAAAATTTCTTAAGAAATTCATTTTGTAATTCAGCCCAGTTTTGATTGGTCTTCCTATTGTGCCAAGCCAATATTTGGCTTTATCTTTTAATGAGAAAGGGAATAAGGTCAGTCTAAGGGCATCATCAAAAAAATTTTGGATTTTTATCATAGAGCAGATTTCAAAGAATTCATCCAGATGCTTGTAAGGATCTTCATTGACGTTCTCATAGAAAGATGGAAGCATCTAGATTATGGTCGACTTGATTTCATAATGGCTAGCAGGGATATCTGGTAATTGAATACAAGTCGATGGGTTACAGGTAGAAGAAATAAAATATTCTTTCATCTGCCTAGGTGGTTCTCCATTATTTTTAGCCATTTTATTTTTAAGTTTTATATGAATCAATCGTTCAATTTTGGGATTTGGTTTAACTAGTCAGGTAATACCGATCTCCTACTGTACATATACTAGTGCAATCCTAATGTGTGATTCAATTTTTTTATATAAATATTTTTTTATTTTTTTAATTATTTTTTAGAGAGAAGAAAAGAGAAGATAAAGAAGAGAGTTCTATGAAAGAGTCCTAAGAAGTTCTGAATCTAGAGATGATAGAGAAAAAATAATTATATTTATATTTAATGTAATTAGCAAACAAGCTAGACAAGCAATTCTGACTAAGGATTGATTTAGATCTAGACAGTTCTTAACTGTCAAAGTTACATTTAAGCCCTCCAAGTAAAGAATCAGCCAATCAACTGCACAGGTAAGTATAAGGTCGGTGGGAATTCCTTTATTTCTTTCCTTAGACACTAATTATACTTGGCCAGGTAAGCTAATGAAATCAATTATAAACCACCTTCCTTCAAGCCTGTCGTTCCTGAACCACTTTTCCTAGACACTAGTTAAATTGACTAACTCTAATCTAGTCCAACTCTTAAAATTTCTTATCCTTTTAAACTCGAATCCCTAAGGCCGATGTCTAATTGATTTTAATTTAGAGGCTTAGATCATTGATGGATGCTGGTTGGTTGTTTATGGGCCAAAGAAGGGTGATCAAATTTCTATCTTATCTTATTTAATTGGATGGTCCCCTTAATTTGATTTAATATGAATATGCATAAAATTTTTTCATGCAAGAATTTCTATGCAATTTAAACTAGATGCATGCAATTAATTAAGTTCTAAAAAGGTTACCTTGCCTCCAGCAATCATTAAAAAAATAAAAATAAAAATAAAACTAATATGATGGATGCTCTAAGCAATTAGAATTTTTACTCTTATCATGAGAATTTTAATCAGATTTAAGTGAATAATTTTAATTAATTTAAAAATAAAATAAATAATTAATAAAAAAGAAAAGAGGTCTAGGTTTAGGATTGATCTCATCAAGCAAAATTGGATTGGAAGCTTCCTCCTTACCCTAATCTTTTTATTCTTTTTTCTATTTGCAAAATAAATAAGAAAAGTTAGTAAGAAAAAAATTAAAAATTTATTTATAATTTATTTTATAAAAAAATTAAAAAGATCAAAAATTTTAATGTCCCTATCTTCTCCAGCAATGGTGCCAAAAACTTGGTGCATTTGATGAAATTATTCTTAATTTATAAGAAAATTAATGAAATAAAAAAAATAGCATCTATGCCATCCTCAGAAATAGTGTTAAAAACTAGATAAGAGTACGATATTATCATTAAGATATTATGTTTATCAATTTAATTTTAATTTATTAAATAATTAAAAATATGTAGTAAGTAGTGAGTCGAGTCGAATCCATAGAGAAGGTAGTATTTTAGTTTTGAAATCTTTGATTTTATAAAAAAAGATAAAATGAAAGTTAAAAAATAAAATTATAAATAAAAAAATTTAAAAGGTATAGAAAATTAAACTTGGTAGTGAGATCTATTAGTTAGATCTTAGCATCTACTTGTAATAAAATTAAAGAGCAAAAATTAAATTTATAATAAAATTAAAGTGCATGAAATTTAAATAGCAAAAAATAAAATTTACATTAATTAAAGGTTTAGAATTTAAATATATGAAATTTAAAAAGAAAAGAAAAAGAAAATAAAAATTAAAGATAAGCTGATCTTTGATCTTGGATCCGCATTGGTGTTGTGATGGTGTAGAAGTCCAGCTCTTTCACTCAGCATCGTCTACCTCGAAGCCACCATGAATCCCAAGCATGGCTCTAACCTATACCATCATCTTCCCATGATCAAAGATAATTTGATTTTATGGCCTGGGGTATTATTTATAGGTGTTGGAGAGGAGGAATACGTGCTATCGGCCAATATGGGACTAAGGTAGTATTTGATCAGTAAAATCTAGAGAAATCCCATGAAAAATTGGATTTAAGGAGCCTTTGGACGAATTCTATGCAATTCCATGAGTTCTAGATGTCAGATCTTGATCAAACAGTCCCAAAATCATCAAAAATTAAGTTTTAAAAGTCTAGATCAAGTCGGATTAAAATCTAGCCATTGGATCAAGTCTGATGGAGAAGATCAGACCTTTGGATCTCATTCTGGGTGCTTGATCAATGCTGAAAACTCTATTAGCCATCCAATCAATGTTTGGAGCGTGCGCTGCCGTCGAATCATACTGATCAGCTTTGAATCAGAGTAGGAAATCATTCCCATCATCTGATCTTGACTTAGGCAAAATCTGATCGTTGGATCATTGCTTGGAGCCTTCGAAATCGTCAGATCATGTTGATGGAGTTGGCTAAATTTGAATCAACCTGGGTAAACATCATAGTCGTCAGATTTGGACCAGAATCAACCATAGCCACACGATCATGCTATTACTGTTCACATGGACCCTATAGACCAAGTGTACCGTAGATCGTAACCAATCACCGCACGCCTTATCTTGTAAAATTATCATTTTGCCCCTAAATGCTGTGATGAATTTTCTATAAACCCTTTAAGGATCTTGGTCCATCATGTGGCAGCCCGTGATTCACTGCCTTCTGCTGAGCTGGCGGTCCACGCCTAGTTTCGTGGACTGACGGATGACTTTTGTGGCTAAGCTTGCTTGAGCGATGCACCAACTGAGCTGCTTTTGGTAGCTTGGCTGGGCGCGCCAACTTGGCTTGGCGAGCCAGCTGAGCCATTTTATTATTTTTTTAATTTTTTCTTTGAAAATTTATATTCGATCTATTTTAACTTTGATTTGCTCCAAACTTATTTCATTGTGACCAAAAAAATGAGCTCTTTTCATTAGTAAATATATTTTCTAAAAATAATAAATAAAATATTTAATTTTAAAAAATAAATATAAATTAATTAATAAATTATTATTTTTAATGGTATTTTTATGATATTTATCAATACCTTAGTTGAAAATTTTTAAACTATCTCAAGGATAATGGCATAGCCTCATAATAGACTCCGTCTAAATGCCTCAACTCAATGGAGTTTCAGAATAAAAAAATTAGATCCTGCTAGATATGGTTTGATCTATGATGAGCTTCACGAATCTTTCTAAGTTTCTTTAGGAACATAGTTTAATGATAGCTATTTAATCCATTCCTACCATACCGTATGAGATATGGCATGGCAAGAAGTCAAGTTTGAGTTATCTTAGAATTTGGAATTGTCCGATCCATGTCAAGAGACAGCAGGTGGGCAAGTTAGAGTCTAGGTCCCTTTGAGCTTGGTTTATTGGATATCCGAAAGTATCTTAGGATATTATTTGTATCTTCTAGAAGACTATAATGTGATTATGAGTCTGTTAGGATTTAACGTCTCGAATTCGATCCAAAGCAAGAGGAGAATCAATATCAATAAATAGCCAAGCTGGCTCGGATACACGGTTGAGTTGGCTCGGGCCGAGATCGAACCGACTTGACTGATCGAGCAGATTCGAACCACAGTCGAGCCGGCCCACTCAGGTAGATAGAAAGTAGGTGTTCGGATGAGATGCAGTCGAGTTAGCCTGACCATCGACAAAGTCGGCTCGATGTAGGCAAACAAAATAGGATAGGATTTTTTGTTTGGATTCAGATTTTGATTAATCCAAGGGGTCTATGAGAGTTGCACATGAACCATAGGATCCAGTGGTCATGAAGGATTATGATCATAATCTGAAGGTTGAAAAATATTCCAAGACTCCATCAAAATCATGTTCGACTCATATTAGAAGAAAGACCACTGTTAGAATTCTTGTGATCTACTGAGAAGAGGATTTTCATCCTATTTAAAGACTTGAGATGCTATGGAGCAAGATTTGGCACATGTGGCATAAGAGGCATGTAAGAGGCTCTAGCTGTTAGATATATGTGCCCTAGAAGCCAGAATTGGCTGACACTTGTAATACACTTCTAGGGGCAAAATTATAATTTTGACTATAATTAATGAAATGGGTTATTTTCTATCACACCTGTGTATTTAGTGTCTGTGATACATCCTTTGAGTTAATGGTAATGATAATTCATATTTTCAAGAGTTGAAAATTTAAGACATGAATAATCATTATTAACTCATAAACAGCTCCCGACCATAGGATCATCACGAGGATGGTGATTGATCCGGAAGGTTGGTGTACGAATCGCTTCTCTTTAGTAGATGAGTCTTGAGTCTACGGTGTGGAGACACCGGAGCGAGAGTACAGGTACTCGTTAGAGAACGAGGGCACTGAGCGTGACCACCTCGAGTAGTCATTAGGAAGTCTACCTTCTCGTCAATGACTGACTCGATGCTGCAGTAGTGTGTCTGGTTCTTTGACCTGAGATGCATCGGCAGTTCACCTTGAGGGTGTTATAGTTTGACTACACCATTACTCGGTCTCCTAGCCATATGGAACCCTGAGGTGTATGTTGGCTATAGCATGTTCATTGTAGGAACTGGATTGCATCAAGATGGAATCTATCTACCTCGGTGGTAGAGGAGCAGCCCTATGATGATCATGAGAATCAAGTCCAGAAATCCATGGCCATGGTAGAGTGAAATAATAGAAAGAGTTTCTATTTAGATTTTCACATTGGACTCGAATCGAATGATTACATCATATGACAGAGACTAGGGTTTGACGAGTTCACCTTAACCCTAATCTGATCGGGGCTCAAGATAGAAGAACTTAATCACACAGGTAGCTGCACCAAGAGGTTCGCATTCAGCTCTGATGGGTTGCCACCATATACTGCTAGGTGTCACTGGTGGATTTTGGGAGCAATTAGAATGATTTAGATGATCGATCATTCTAGCTGTTCGAATCAGAAGAGTTCTGATCCATCGAAAGGAGTTTCGATGATGTCGATGATAGAGATCATGACATATCCCATTACCATACAGAACTGAACCTAACTGGGTCACACAAACAAGGGTTTGAATCTGGTGATCATCAATTGAACTGATCTAGTTCAATTGATCTGAATGAGATTCAATTAGGTTCAAGGAAATCGTGCTAGCACTCGATTGAACCTAACGTTCTTCTTTTACTATCATAAATAAGTTGTCCTGACTGAGCCAAAGGAGTTTGTGCTCAATCAGAGGCCTTCATATGGTCTGACTGGAGGTTGTCCAAGTCAGAATAGGTTGTCTTATTTGTAAGACATTACCTGCCATTTTTGGTCACCTGCCATTTCTTGTTCTTTGACTTTGGTCAAAAGTCTACCTTTGACTGGTCAAACGTTGACCATTGACCCTTTGACTTTTGACCACATGTCATGCACCTATTGGAGAGCTGGTGGGGGCCTTGTCCCCCTGCCAGAACCTGGCAAGGAGAAGGGCGCACGCCAAGGGTGGCGTGAGCCCAAGTAGGAGGCGCCTAGGAGTCCTTGTTGGACAAGGACTCCACCTCCCTTTTGGATTCCAATCAGAGTTCTACTAAGAATCCAGTTTGACTGGTCTTAGGCGCCCTCTAAGGAGGAATCCAGGGGTCTCTATTCCAACCAATCAGATTTAGATCTGATTTCACAAAGGGTTGTGATTGGTTGAGAGGAAGAGGAGTTGGATCACAAGAGGTCTATAAATAAGACCCTGCGCCCAACCCTAATTCCAATGCTAATTAGACCCCACGCCCCAAGGCTGCCTCTCCCCTCCTTCTCCATGCCATAGCTTCTTCTCCCCTTGCTCTCCACGTCCAAAAGGTGTTTTGGACTTAGGTTGGTGCGATTCAGATCAAGGAAAGGCGATCAAAAGCAAGAAGGCTGCGCTGCTGCAAAAGGACGACTGCAGATCTTCAAAAGAGTTTTGAAGATCCTCCAGATTAAATCCAGATCTGATTTTTGGAGGTATGATAGAGAAGAAGAGGATCTCCAGATCCAACCCGAGTGGATACCGGTAGAGGCCAGGCGCTTGCATGGCTAAGATCTAGAATCTTTCGCTGCAATCAGGATCATCTACAGGGTAATAGGATTACCCAAATCAGGTAAATTGAATTTGACTTAATTTATCTTGTTTTATTTTATTTATTAAAATAATAAGAATCAGATCTGAAACATATCAAGATCTGATTGAGATCAAGAGAAAATTTTTGAAATATATCTCTTGATCTAATCAGATCTGGACGAACCTGAACCGGGAAATCAGGATTTCCCTTCACTAGCAGCTACCAAGAGGAGCTTCACAAAGCATCGAGTACGTGCAGCCCATAAGAGAGAGAAGCAATAGGTGCATAGCATCCAGTACGGAAGTTGTCAAGACAGAGCATCTTATAGCTTCTGAAGGTCTTCTTGGAATTCTGAGAGAGCTTTTATGAGGGTAGCTTCTAGTTGAGAGAGATTTGTGTATAGTGAGTTGAGAGTGGGTGTACTCCTCTTGTAGTTATTTTTTTCTTTCATTGTGAAGCTTTGCATGCCCCATGGTGGCAAGCCTTTAGGCAGATCCATGTACTTGATTATTTTTTTTATTTTATTTTTTTTCTTTCTTCTTGCCATAATAATCTGGTATTAGATCTTCAATAAGTGGTATCGGAGGAGTTGATATTACTAATAAATTAGTATCAGAGCCAGGTGGTATCAAAGCACAGATTGCAATAGTGGTGTTAAAGATTAAAGAATATGGAGAAGACAAGCGCCATCAAAGTGGAGATCAATAGGTTTGATAGGAAGAATAATTTCTTGTTGTGGCAAGTAAGGGTAAAGGATGTCCTCATCCAATAGAGTTTGATCGATGCTCTCTTGTACGAGGAGATGCCAGCCACCATGGAGATGAAGGATTAGAAGCGAATTCAGATATAGGTGGTGAGCATGATCCACTTGTATCTAGCAAACGATATCGCGATCCATATACTTGGTGAGATTTTTCCAATGGTGCTATAGTCGAAGCTCGAAGAGTTGTACATTGAAAAGTCGCTCACCAACATGCTATTCCTTTGGAGAAAATTTTATCAGCTATGGATGGATGAAGGTCAGAGCATGTAGGAGCATCTATCCATCACTATCCTCCTCAGCATTGGTGAAAAAATTAAGGAGAAGATCAGGACGTTAGTCTTGCTAGCATCGCTTCTCCCTTCGTATGAGTCTTTGGTAGCTACTCTTCTTGTAAGCAAGAGCACCATCAAGATGGACAAAGTTATTGCAGCGATTCTCCAAAATGAGGTTCTCAGGAAGAAGAACCCAGCTTCAAGCTCAGATGGCGGTAGCTCATCTTTGGTGATTTTTGAAGGAGTAGGAGACAGTAGATGAAGCAGCAAAAGATTACGAGGAGGGCGATCCAGATCCAAGATAAGAGACCATAGCAAAATCAGATGCTACCGATGTGATGAGTTGGGGCATTGAATCAAGGATTGCCCATAACTCAAAGATCGGATGAGGGCTACTATGGTGATGCTAGTAGCAATATAGAAGGCAGTGATGATGTCCTTTTGATTACTAATGAAGTATCTACTTCTTCCTTCCAGTGGATTATGGATTTTGCTTGTTTCCATCATGTATGTTGCAGAAAGGAGATGTTTGACTTTCTAGAAACTAGTGAGGGCACTGTATTCCTGCTAGATGGTTTGAGCTGTGAGATCAAGGACAGTGGGATGGTCAGCATGAAGCTCCATGATGGAATAGTGAAGAAGCTGGGTGAGGCCCGATACATACCCAGCTTTAAGAAAATCTAATCTCACTGAGCAGACTGGATCTGATCGACTTCAAATAGAAAGTTGATGGAGGAATCCTAAAGATCATGCACAGTAGTAGGATGGTGTTAAGAAGAAGAAAGTATGGAGGATATTACCTCATCACAAAAGGTCTAGTGATAGATGGAGCTCTAGATGGAGATGGATTGGACACGAGATGGGAGACTCAGAAGGATGACATGCGACATCACAAGATGAAGTTTCTATTACCATAGGAGACTATCCCGAGAAGGTCTCAAGTTAGGAGGATCACAGCCATTGATTGAGGTGGGATCGAGCAACCTGGCTCGACTCTCATGTTTGCCCATCCATGATTAGCAGGCAATTGCCCCAAGGCATGGAGGAGAGAAGATCCAAAAGCTCTCAAAGTTAGGTGGAAGCCACATGTCTAGTTGAGGTGGAGATTGTTAGGATTTGATGCCTCGAATTTGATCCATAGCAAGAGGAGAATCAGTATTAGCAAGCAGCCAGACTGGCTCGGATATTGGGTCGAGCCAGCTAGGGCTAAGATCGAGTCGGCTCAAATCATAATTGAGCTGGCCCTCTCAGGCAGATAGAAAGCAGGTATTTGGATGAGATGCAGTCGAGCCAGCTTGACCTCTGACTGAGATAGCTCAATGAAGGTGAACAGAATAGGATGGAATTTTCTATTTGGATTTAGATTATGATTAATCAAAGAGGTCTATGAGAGTTGCGCATGGATCATAGAATTCAGTGGCCATGGAGGGCTGCGGTCATGATCTGAAGATTGAAAAATATTTCAAGACTCCATCAAGATTATGTTCGACTCATATTAGGAGAAAAAGCCCTATTAGGACTCTTATGATTTGCTGAGAAGAGGATTCTCATCCTATTTAAAAGCTTGAGGTACTGTGGAGCTAGGTGTGGCATGTGTGGCATGAGAGATACATAGAGAGGCTTAGGCAGCCATCAAGAAGAGCTTGGCAGAGTACCGAGTACGTACAGCCCATAAGGGAGAGAAGTAATAGGTGCATAGCATCCGACGCGGAGGCTGTGAGGGCAGAGCATCTTATAGCTTTTAAGGGTCTTTTTAGGATTCTGAGAGAGCTTTTGTAAGGAAAGCTTCTAATTGAGAGAGATTTATGTATGGTTAGTTGAGAGTGGATGTTCTCCTCTTATACTTATTTTTTTCTTTCATAGTGGAGCTTTGCATGTTCCATAGAGGCAAGCCTTTTAGCTGACCCATGTGCTTGATTATTTTTCTTATTTTATTTTTTTTCTTTCTTCCTACCATAATAATCTGATACTAGATCCTCAATAAGTGGTATCAGAGGAGTTGATATCACCAACAGAGTCGATACGTCATTTTTTTTGAAAAATAGCTTGTTCAAGATGGTGGCATTAGAAGATTGATTAGGCTTGAGGAGAAAGTCTCCAAAGAGCAACGAGCCAAAAAATCTATGGACTCCAGTCAGTCTGAACCAATTCACACGCTACCTCCTCCACCTCATAGGTCAAATAGAATTTTTCATCCTCCTGAGAGATACTTAGGTACTATTCAAGAGGATGTAGAAAAAATATTCCTTATAGAAAATGAGGTTCATGGTGATAATCTTAAAATCTATAACGAGGTGATATCAGATATCAACTCTGAGAAATTATTAGAGGTAATGAAGTCAGCAATTGACTCAATGCGCTCTAACTAAGTTTGGACCTTGGAAGATCCACCTAAAGATATCGTACCTATTGGATGTAAATGGATCTTCAAAAAGAAGATAGGTGCAGATGGAAATGTGGAGACATTCAAGACAAGGTTAGTGTTAATAGGATATAGTCAGCACAAAGGCATTGACTATTAGGATACTTCCTCGCCAGTAGCCATGCTTAAATCCATCTGCATATTGCTTGCAATTACAGTCTATTTTGATTATATTATATGATAGATGAACGTAAAAATAACATTCTTAAATGGATATCTTAAGTAAGATATCTATATAGAACAGTCGCTTGGTTTCACATCTAGTGATAGTAATTATAAGGTCTGCAAGCTATAAAGGTTTATCTATGGACTTAAGCAAGATTCTCAGAGCTAGAATGCTTATTTTAATGATGTGATCAAATCATTTGGTTTCATCAAAAATAAGGAGGAGCCTTATGTATTCAAAAAAGTCAGTAAGAGTATTATTGTCTTTCTTGTATTGTACGTAGATGACATCCTTCTGATTGAAAATGATATTTCCATGTTGACATCGGTCAAACTGTGGTTGTCAAAGGAGTTTTCTATGAAAGACCTAAAAGATGCATCCTTCATCTTGGGAATTAAGGTCTATATGGATAAATCGAATAGGATGCTAGGTCTCTCATGGAAGATGTACACAGAGATGCCGAAAAGGTTCAGCATAGAGAACTTTAGGTCTAGAGGTATACACACTCAAACTTTATGTCTGATATTTATGATCGAAAGTCAACATCTGAAAGTCTATTCGTATGCAATAATAGTGCTGCAAGCTAGAAGAGTTTCAAGCAGACCGTGATAGCAAACTACACCAATGCACATCAAGTGGCATTTTTACCTCATCTGTGATTACCTTGAGAAGGGATACATCGAAGTTAAGAGAGTTGTAGCCAAGCCCATCTTGAGAAGATGGGACTTAGATTTGCAGCCAATTGACTTTAGATCAAGTGCGAGTTTGTTAGATGTGTGCCTTAGAAGCTAGATTGGCCGACACTTGTAAAATATTTTGTAGGAGCATTTTCATAATTTTGACTTAAAATTATTAAAAGAGTTATTTTATTCTATCACATTATGTATAAAGTGTCTGTGATACACCCATTGAGTTAATGAGCATCATAACACATATTCTCAAGAGTTAAGAATTTAAGGCATGTGTTATCATAATTAACTCATAAATTACTTTCGATTGTATGATCATCACAAGGATGGTGATTGATCTGAAAGATCAATGTACGATCACTTTTCTAGGATAGATGTATCTTGAGTCTATGGTGTGAAGACATCAAAGGGAGAGTATAGGTACTTGTTGAGCATAAGGGCACTGAGCGTGACCATCTTGAGCAGCTATAAGGGAGTCTACCTTCTTGTTGATGACTAGCTTGATGCTGTAGTTGTGTTTGATTCTTTGATCTGAAGTGCATCAACAATTCATCATGAGGGGTTATAGTTTGACTATATCGTAACTTGATCTCCTAGCCATTCGAAATTCTAAGATGTATGTTGGCTATAGCATGTTCATTATAGGAATTGGATCGCACCAAGATGGGATCTATCAACCTTGGTAGAGAAAGAATAGTCTGATGATGATCATGAGATCGAGTCCCAAGTGGCATTTTTACCTCATCCGTGATTACCTTGAGAAGGGATACATCGAGGTTAAGAGAGTTGTAGCCAAGCCCATCTTGAGAAGATGAGACTTAGATTTGTAGCCAATTGGCTTTAGATTAAGTGGGAGTTTGTTAGATGTGTGCCTTAGAAGCCAGATTGGTTGACACTTGTAAAATATTTTGTAGGAGTATTTTCATAATTTTGACTTAAAATTAATAAAAAAAAAAATTTATTCTATCACATTGTGTATAAAGTGTCTGTGATACATCCATTGAGTTAATGGATATAACACATATTCTTAAGAGTTGAGCATTTAAGGCATGTGTTATCATAATTAACTTATAAATTACTCTCGATCGTATGATCATCATAAGGATGGTAATTGATTCGAAAGATCGGTGTATGATTGCTTTTCTAGGATGGATATATCTTGAGTCTATGGTGTAAGGACATCAAAGCGAGAGTACAGATACATGTTGAGGATAAGGGCACTGAGCGTGACCATCTTGAGCAGCTATAAGGGAGTCTACCTTCTCGTTGATGACTAGCTCGATGCTGCAGTTGTATCTGATTTTTTGATCTAAAGTGCATTGATAATTCACCTTGAGGGGTTATAGTTTGACTATACCATAACTCGGTCTCCTAGCCATTCGAAATCTTGAGGTGTATGTTGGCTATAGCATATTTATTATAGGAATTGGATCGCACCAAGATGAGATCTATCAACCTCGATAGAGAAGGAGTGGTCCGATGATGATCATGAGATCGAGTCCTAAAACTCATGGCCATAGTAGTGTAAAATAATAGAAAAGAGTTTCTGATAGGATTTCACATTGGACTCGAATCGAATGATTTATTCATATGATGGGTGTTGGGTTTGACGAGTTCACCTTAACCCTAATCCTGTTGGAGCTCATGATAAAAAGATATAATCATACAGGTAGCTGCACTGAGAGATTTGCATTCGATTTTGATGGATTGCCACCACATACTGTTAGGTGTCACTGATGGATTTTGGGACTAATTAGAATTATCTTGATATTCGATAATTCAAATTGGATGAATTGAAAGAGTTCTGGTCCATCAAAAGATATTTCGATGATGTCAAAGATAGAGATCATGACATGTCCCATTACTATATAGAACTGAATATATCTGGATCACACAAATAAGGGTTTGGGTCTGGATGTCATCAATTAGACTAATCCAATTTGATTGATTTGGATTAGATCCAATTAGGTTCAAGAAAATCATCCTAGTGCATGATTGAGCCTAATATTCTCCTTCTGTAGTCTTTTTGGTTCATCTTGACTGAGCCAAATTAGATTTGGCTCATCCGAGAGCCTTGTTTGGATTTATCTTGATTTGACTGAAGCTTGTCCTAGTCAGAACAGACTTGTCCTGGTCAATATAAGGTTTGTCCTGATGAGATCAAGGCTTGTCCTAAAATCAAGAGAAGAAATTTGGACAAGGCTCTCCTGGATACCCTATATGGATTCGTCTTGATCAAACTAGACCTAGTTCTGGCCTAATCAAAGCTTGTCCTAACTTGATTAAGACTTATCCTAATTCCATTAGATGGGACTTGATTAGGGCTTGTATTAAAATAAGCAAAGGGAATAGGACAAGGATCAAAGTTTGACCCATATTGCAGGAAAGAAAGGATTGGGGTGTGCACCCCCTAGAGGTTTTCTAGGGGCACGCACCCTTAGGTATTTTCATGAGGAAGAGAAGGGTGCACGTCCTCTTAGGCATGCGCCCCATATGGATAAGGATGGAGAATCCCATTCAAATAGGATTTGAATGGGTCAAATCATTTGAATTTGATTCAAACTCTTGGGAGATAAGTTCCTTGTGCCAACTCAACTTGATCCATCCTTCACCATGCCAAAATTCTGAAATTTTGTGCAACAAAACTCTAAGAAAAAGGGTGTGGGGCATGGAGATCAGATTGGGAGTCCTTCTGCTTTAAGCAATTCAGTTGCTTAAAGCTTCAGGACTCTAGGGTGGCACCTAGGCTTATAAATAGGGCCCTACGCTCATTATTTTGCATCACAATTTCTCTACGGTGAAGCCCTGCCTCTCCCATCATCTTCACATCCATTCTTTTTCTCTTCTCCATATCCAAGGAGTTGGGCAAAATTCAGAGATCGAAGGTTGGTCCCTGATCCTGCAACGTTGTGCGACTAGTTCCTGAATCAAAAGATGAAGGTGCTGCCGTTGAAGATCAGTTCGAAGGCTCTACAGAATGACTTCATATCTGATATTTGGAGATCAGATCCCGAACAAGAGGACGTCCAAATCTGATTTGAGTGGACTTTGGTAGAGGCCAGGCACGTGCGCGGCTCCATCCAGAACCTTAGGCTTTGTCAAATCATCAGCATGATAAATTGTTTACCCAAATCAGCTAACATTAGATGTTATAGTTTTAATTTTATTTTTAGATTTTGTAATTAGATCATACCAATCAGATCTGAGAACTCTCAGATCTAATCAGATCTAGAAGAAATAATTTTAAAATTTTGCTTTAAATATGATCAGATTAGATCGATCCTATTGTAGGTAAATCAGATTTTCTTTCAGAGGAAACTCACTAGATCAGCAAAATATTAAGATCAAGATGGTATTGAAGAGAAGGAGGATAGGGGGAATCCTATGAAGCAACAAAATATATCATATAGAGATAGAGGATAAACTTTGAACACTTCCATTCTTCCTTCCTTTTCTTGTATCGGTAGTGCAAGAAGAGGAAGAGGGTAAGCTATGTTGTTGTGCCCAGATAAAACATGGAGGAAAAGAAATAGCAGATATCGCATAGAAGCCCTAATTTTCTCTAATCCAATTTGTTATGGTACAAAAAAAAATTCATTAATCTCTTATTAGACATTATGAGCTTACTTAGATTCAATATAATGGTGTCAATTTTAATTTCAATTTTTTTATTTTTGAATATACATATTCATATATGTATGTGTGTGTGTGTGTTTGTGTATAATATTATAATATTTGCAAATTTGTAGTATTTTTTATTTTTTTGTTAAAGTTATTTTTGAATAAAAATTCACTTATTATTTTTATAATTTGTAACATATTATAGTCTATATTCTTTTGGATATATTATTTATTGATTTATGTAGTTCACTTTCTATTCTTTGTATATTTTAAAAATCAACTATCATTTTGATGATTTTTCTTTGTTTAGATAACGGAACCACCACAATCATAATTAATTAATTTAGATTGGGTTGGTTCTAGCATCAATTAGCTTAGTCTTAGTTTTAGTTTCATAATGAAGAATACATTAAGAATTCATTTTCAGTTAACTCAAACCAATATGCTCTTGTGACTTTCCCATTGTATTGATAATTATAATACACATTTAGTTAATTAATGACTACTAATATATTAAAGTATTACTAAATTGGTTGAAAGTCTCGGGCCGAACCCAACAGACACTCAAATTATTAGCCTGACTTGACTCATATAACCTATTCAATAAATTGCTCAACCTAAATCAAGTTTAGAATAACATACTCAACTCATCAAAAAAATTCAAGTAAAATTATAATATACAAGAAATTTTATTAAATTTACTGTCCATCAAAGATTCTTTCCCATGAATGGCTAAAGAATATTATCGTCATTAATACTAAAATTTTGGAGTGAAGATAAAGTTTTTTACATGTTTCTTACAAATACACACACACACAGAGAGAGAGAGAGAGTTAAAAAGACCATTACTTCTCATATTTATTGGACATATGTAACATTTATTTCTAAAAATAAAGTTTTCAAGTACATTTTCTGAAAATAAATTGTTATTTATTGAACTTTTAGGATTTTGGATAACTTGACATGAACAAACCTGATTCTGATTCATTGGTTTGAACTGGGTTGGGATCGATATTGATTGGTTCGGTTAATTAGGTTTGGTCTGGTTATAGCTTAACCTTTATTCAAATTTAGTCCGACCAAATATGCATGACCTTGCTCAATTTATTTAGTTATGATGCAAATTTGATTCATACAAACTATTTTATAAATGAATTGAATTTGATTTGATTAAAAATAAAATAATCAACCAATTTAAAAGTTTAAAAAATTGTACAGTTGTAAAAAATCAAGTAATGAGACAATATAAAATTTCATATGAGATAAAATATTATATTGTTAAAAGCCAAATAAAGTTTCCAACAAAATGGATTTTTCCACAAAACATAAGGTTTGCCAACAAAACCAATTCATCCCCAAAATACCCATAAATAATTAATAAATATAAATATAAGAAAGAACAATGCAATTAATTCATTACAAAATTATATTTTGCAATGAAACTTTTTGTCTCTAGGAAATAATTATTTAGTAATGAAATATTATCATCACTAAATAATTCAAATTATTCAATAATAAAACTATATATATTCCCAATAAATATATATTTAGTAATGAAATTTGTCATTGCTAAGGATCATATAATACTTAGCAATAAAAACTATTCATCATAGATTTACACAAAGATAGGTACTTAAAAATTTTTTAGTCCTTTCTTCAATCCTGTCATTTGGTTTTGATCTTGTTATTTAGTTCATATATCAATTTTGTATCGAACCAAAGCTTCACCGCTTGAAGATCTATTTTTTTTTGTTTCAAGAATAAGTTAATTCTTTTAGTCTAACCAAGTTTGTCACTAAAAAATCTATAATTTACAACAAAATTGTAAACATCATCAATGAATAAATATTTAGCTACTAAATCTTATCCTCACCAGAATATCAAAATCATTGGTGATAAAAGCTCTTGTCACCAAATATAAAAGTAATAGTAATGAAACTAATTATCACCTAAAAATGCAAATAAATAAAAATCAATGAATAAATATTTAGCTACTAAATCTTATCCTCACCAAAATATCAAAATCATTGGTGATAAAAGCTCTTGTCACCAAATATAAAAGTATTAGCAATCAAACTAATTATCACCCAAAAATCCAAATAATTTTTTATTTCATATTCTTTTTATTTTTGTATTTGCAAATACACATTTGGGAATGATTCTAATATCATCATCAAAATTGATAAATAATTAGTGAGAAGAACATGTCATCTCCACAAACTTGAACTTCGTGATAATAATATTTTCATTGCAAAAAATCTCAATTCATTATCCTAAAAAATTCCATCAAAAGAGGCAGGAGTCGGTGTATTGGTGCTACAATTTGGCAACAAAAATTAGTATTGGGAGAAATTTTGTATGGGCTGAAGATATGAAAAGGCCTAAAGTTCAAGATATAAAAGCCTAGCAAGACAGCATATTGGGCCATTGCTGATCACTAATCAGACACCCTTGATGCCGATCAGTCTTTAGCTCTGGGCCAGTTGGCCCACGATGTGCCTTGTCCATACCTTGCAACTTATGTGGACAAGAATTGATCAATCAATTCTTGATGGGCCCAATGCGAAACTACCGATGGCTTCTCTGTAATCAATTTATGAAATATCAGCTTTAATTCTGTGGTGACTGACCCCTCTTTAGCATCGTTCAATGCTATGATTCTTCGACTTGGTAGGGTAATCCCCTTATCGATCCATGACTCCATGGCTGGCACCGTTGATGCTTGATCATCAAGTGCTCTAATCTCCACCGACTGACCATTATCCCTCCTGGACAAATAAAGTCATGAACTGCTTGGTTGCTAAGCCTTTCTCCGAGGTGCCTGCGACTCTTTAGCAGACGAACCCTACTAACTAATCATCAATGACTAACGAAGCATGCCGGTGATTAGCTCAAATCGAGCAAACTTCAGCTTTTGACGACCAACCCGATCTTAGTCGTGTTTCTCCACACACGCGCCATCTCACCAAATCTTTTGACACCCTGTAATTACATAGGATAGTAGATGCCCACGACCAACAACCTCGGCAAGCACCCGCCTGATAGACGACCATGACCAACAACCTTGGCAGGCACCCGATCTGGTGGATGCCTATGAGAGATTGACTGTTTGACATATTTTTTTTATGTATAAGTAACACAGGATTTATAGGCAATACGAATTACTGAATTGGCTCTAATTTATTGAGCAATAGGGATAAAGATCGAGTCTAATTAAATGAGATTCAATTAGAGTTTGGTTTGGACTTGATAGGTCAAATCTATTGGTTTATTAGGATAAGCCAATGCAAGGAAGATCAATTTTCTATTCAATAGGACTTATGTCACCTAATTTCTTAATTTGATTATGATTTAAATTAAAATTAGATATATTTAATTTGATTTTAAATGGATCACTTTAGTTGACTATGATCATCTTTATTAGGTGATCATTCTCATTTAATTGGATTTAAAATCTTGGTTTGACTAAAGAAAATATAAGAGTCCAGTTTGACTGGACTCTCTTTCTTCTCCTTATGCCTAGACTCCCCAAGCCCATGCCCCTTATTCTAAGTTTTGCATGATGTTTTCTCACACCAAAGAGCCCCACGCAATGCCCCTCTTGTTTAGTTTGGATATATCTTGACTAGGTCAAAACAAGCAAGTTGTTTGACCGAGGACTCTCTTGATAGAGTTTTTGATTCCCCGAACTCTATCCACTAAGAGACACCAACTATAATCAGATTTGATTTGATTTTGGCGCAGAAAGGAGAAAATTTTTGTGTGCATTTAGGTATCCCATGCCTAGAAAAAGGAGCACTCAAGAGTTGGGTGCCCCCTACAATTCCTCCCTTGGACATGCCTTTCTAAGTATTTGATCTAGAGAATGACTCTTCCATATCTATCTATTTAAGTAGAGGTTGGGTGTGAGGTTTGGCAGAGAGTTTCACCGTGGGATAACCTTTGGGCATGGAAATTAAGGCACAGACACCTTGTGGCATGGGTTTCTTTTTGGATAACTTTCAGGTTGTCCCTAGTGAGAGAAAAGAAAGAAGAGAAGAAGGTTTCCTTTCTAGGTTTCTCCTCTTTTTCTTCATGTTCTTTTGAGAGATTAGTGAGAAGAAAACTCTCTCAAAGTCTCTAAGTCTTCATTCCTTGGAAAGTCCAAGAGTTTGAAATAAGAAGAAACAAGATCACCATCAAAGAGAGTCTGCAAGGTGCTAGCATGCTGCGTAGATTTTCGATCACTAGACCTCCAATCAGATTTGAAGCTTCGTAGATAATCCTTAGAGCCAGACATATCTATGTGGCTTGAAGCACAACCTTCGACCATGAAAATAGTAAGTAGAGTTCTCGACCCATGATCAGGTATAGAGATCTAATCTCTATAATGTTCTAGATTAGATCTAGACTAGGCATTGATATGATCAATATCTTTCATATTATTTATTTATTTTTCATATTTAATACATGTTAGTATCATGTCATAAGATCCTATATCTAGAAATTTTTACATGCTTTAGTTGATTAATATGATTAATCTAAATCTTCTGCTTCTGCTATTTTTGAAAAAAAATCCAAAAAACTAACCATGTAACCCTAGTTTTTTTCTTAAATTGGTATCAGAGCCTAGATCTAATTGATATAATATTTATGAATATTTTAGATTAATTATTTAGATTAGATTTAAATTATAATATTATATTAAAATATAAAAATAAATATTTGATCACATAAACTGATCTTATAAGGTTATCCTGCTATAAAGGTTTATCCTTATAGTGAAAGATTGTTCTAGTATGTGTTGATCTAAAAATTAATCATAAATAGTTGTAATCTAATCTAAAGAGATTTATGAATTTAGTAGATTAAAATTATTTTAATCTAAAATTATTATCATTAATATGTCTAAATTAGATCTAAAATAGATCCATGATTTATTTATTTTATGTGCGTTATTTATGTATTAAATATTTTATTTATTTTATGTGCATTATTTATGTATTAAACATGCAATTGATTGATGTTTATGATGTTATGGTATCAACTCGCTCTGATACCAAATTATTGAGATATCAACTATTTTGATACAGCTTGTTAAGGATCTAGTACCAAATTATTTTGGCAGAAAGAAGAAAGAAATAAAAAAAGAAAATAATCAAGTACGTGGATTAGCCTAAAGGCTCGCCTCCATGGGATATGCAAAGCTTCACTATGAAAGAAAAAAATAGGTATAAGAGAAGAACACCCACTCTCAACTCACCATACATAAATCTCTCTCAACTAGAAGTTACCCACATAAAAGATCTTTCAGAATTCTAAGGAGATCCATAGAAGCTACAAGATGCTTTGCCCTCACAGTCTCCTCGTCGGATACTATGTACCTATTGCTTCTCTCTCTCATGGGCTGTATGTACTCAATGCTCTGCAAAGTTCTTCTTGAGGCTACCTGAGCCTCTCTATGTGCCTCCCACACCATACGTGTTATCTTTATTTTTCACAGCATCTTAGCCCTTTAAATAGGATGAGAATCCTCTTCTCAATGGTTCACAAGAGTTCTAACAAGGCTCATTCTCCTAATATGAGTCGAACATATCCTTGATGGAGTTTTGAAATATTTTTCAACCTTCAGATCATAATCGCAACCCTCCATGGACACTGGATCCTCCGTAGATCTCTTGGACTAATCATAATCTGAGTTGAAACAAAAAAACCCCATCATGTTCTATTCGCCTTCATCGAGCCAGCTCGGTCAGGGGTCGAGCTAGCTCGACTGTGTCTCACTCGGACTCTTACTATTTGTTTGCATGAGAGAGCAAACTTGGTTGTGGTTCGAGCTGGCTTGATCTCAATCCGAGTTGGCTTGACCGCGTATCAGAGTCAGCTCGATTGCTGTGCTAAAAATTGATTCTCTTCTTGCTGTGGATTGAATTTGAGATGTCAAATCCTAACAATCTCCACCTCGACTCGACATTCGACCTCCACCTGACTTTGAGAGCTTGTGATCCATCTTGCCCTCATATCCTGGGGCACGCCTGCTGATCATGGATGGACAAAATATTGGAGTCGAGCTAGGTCGCTCGATCCCATCTCTATCATGGGTTGTGTCCACTTTGACCAAAGACCTACTCGAAGAATTCTTCTGTGGTAATCACAACTTCACTCTACGACATCGCCTCTCGTCCTCTCAAGTCTCCCATCTTATGCTCGATTCATCTCCACCTGAAGCTCCATCTCGCACTAGAGTTTCTTTGGCTCCTGAAGTTCCATCTCGCACTAGACTTTCTACTAGATAGTAATGTCCTCTTATCTTCTTCTTCCTGTCCAATATCATCCTATCACCGCACATGACCTTTAGGATTCCATCACCAGCTACCCACCTATAGTCGTTTAAATCCTGTCTGCTCAGTGAGATAAGATTCCATCTGAAATTGGATATGTATCGAACCTCCTCTAATCTCCTCACTACACCATCATGTGTCTTCTAACTGGCCATTTTGATGCCTCTAATCGTACAGCTCGATCCATCCGATAGATAAACCATACCATCACTGTTCTCCAAGAGTCAAACTACTCCTTTCTACAACAAACATGATATGTGTATGTAGAATCTAAAATTCACTGATGGAAAGAACTAGATACCTCATCAAATATCTTTAGGACATCATCCTCTAACTCGCTACTAGCCGTCGCTATAGTAGCCCTGGTCCGATCCTTAAGTTATGGGCAATCCTTGACTCGATGCCCCAACTTGTCGCACTTGTAGAATCTGATCTTGCTAGGATCCCTCATCTTGGACCTGGATCGTCCTCCTCGCAATCCTCTACCACTCCATCAACTACCTCTTGCTCCTCTAGAAACTGCCAAAGCTGAGCTGCCGCCATCTGAGCTCAAAGCTGGATTCTTGCTCCTAAGAACCTCATTCTGGGGTATTATTGTAGTGACCTCATCCATCTTAATGGTGCTCTTTTCCACTAGAAGAGCAATCACCAAGGACTTATACGAAGGAGGGAGCGATGCTAGCAAGACCAACTCCCTGGTCTTCTTCTAAACTTTTCACCAATATTGAGAAGGTTGGTAAGGATCTTCTGGAAGTTGGATAGATGCTCCTGCATGCTCTGACCTTCATCTGTCTATAGTTCATAGAACTACCTCTAAAGGAATAGCATGTTGGTGAGCGACTTTACCATATACAACTTCTTAAGCTTCAACCACAGCATCATCGAAAAAGTCTCATCAAGTATATGGATCATCACATCATCCACTAGGTACAAGTGGATCATGCTCACTACCTGTATCTGGATTCGCTTTCAATCCTTCACCTCTATAATGGTTGGCATCTCATCATACAAGAGAGCGCCGATCAACCCATGTTGGATGAGGACATCCTTTACCCTTACTTGCTACAAGGATAAATTATCCTTTCCATCGAACTTGTTGATCTCTACCTTGATTGTGCTTATCTTCTCTTTATTCTTCAATCTCTATCCACTGCTATAATCTATGCTTTGATACTATCTGGCTCTGATACCAATTATTGTGGTATCAACTTGCTCTGATACCAAACTATTGGAATATTAGCTACTCTGATACCACTTATTAAGGATCTAGTTCTAAATCATTATGGCAAGAAGAAGAAAGAAATAAAATAAGAAAATAATCAAGTATGTGGATTAGCCTAAAGGCTTGCCTCCATGGGGCATGCAAAGCTTTACTATGCAAGAGATAAATAGGTACAAGAAGAGAACACCCACTCTCAACTCACCATACATAAATCTCTGTCAACTAGAAGCTACTCTCATAAAAGCTCTCTCAGAATCTTGAGAAGACCCACAGAAGCTACAAGACGCTCTGCCCTCACAGCCTCCTCACTGGATGCTATACACCTATTACTTCTCTCTCTCATGGATTGTACGTACTTGATGCTCTATCAAGCTCCTCTCGATGGCTGTCTGAGCCTCTCTACATGCCTTTCATGCTACACACACCATCTTTTTTAGCTCCATAGCATCTTAGCCCTTTCAATAGGATGAGAATCCTCTTCTCAGTAGTTCACAGGAGTCCTAATAGGGCTTGCTCTCCTAATATGAGTCGAACATGATCTTGATGGAGTCTTGAAATATTTTTTGACCTTTAGATCATGATTGCAACCCTCCATGGCCACTGGATCCTATGGTCCACGTGCAACTCCCATAGATTCTTTGGATTAATCATAATTCGAGTTCAAACAGAAAAAATCCCATCATGTTCTGTTCGCTTCCATCAAGCTAATTTGGTCAGCGGTCGAGCTGGCTGAACTACGTGTCATCCGAATTTCTACCATCTATCTATCTGAGAGAGTCTGCTCGACTGTGGTTCAAGCTAGCTCAATCTTAATCCGAGCTAGCTCGACCGTGTTCAGAGCCAGCCTAACTGCTGTGCTAAAAACTGATTCTCTTCTTACTGTGGATCAAATTTGAGGCATCAAATTCTAACATATGAAATGAGTCAATCCATTTTTGAAATGAGTATACTTATTTAGTAGGCAAAATCAAGTTGTAAAATATTTTACAAATATGAAAAATATT
Source organism: Cocos nucifera (assembly GCA_006176705.1). NCBI lineage: Eukaryota > Viridiplantae > Streptophyta > Magnoliopsida > Arecales > Arecaceae > Cocos > Cocos nucifera. The sequence continues at coordinate 110,503 of QRFJ01003534.1, forward strand.
TTAAAAATGCCAAACCCCAACCCTCAGCCTAACATTTAATTAAGAATTAAGGATTGTTGATTAGGATTTAGAATTATGAATTAAAGATCCTAAGACAAAAATTATAACACATGGGTTAATGGGTTAGTGTGAATTAGGTTCATTAATTGGATTAGACCTAATGTTAGATTAAAGAATGAACTTAGTTAGAATAATTGACTAAATCTAATCAAATATTATCTTAAATTAGGACTCTATAGATCAATTGCAATAGTTGTAGTTGGTCAAGTTTGTCTTTAACAAGAATCAGATAGACTTGATTCTTGGCTAAGTGGTCTAGCCTAGATTGTTAGGTGGATCCAATCGAAACTAATTAACCAGTTGGTATCTAAGGTAAGTCTAGTAGATTAGATTGGTGGTCTTTATTCGGGAGCTACTCACATAGATTTAATCTTTGATAAGTTAATGGCAAATTGCTCCCACCGATCTCACTTACCTGGCCTCTTGGTGAAATTATATTTTGATCAAATTACTTGACAATTCGAGCTGACCCATGTCAATTAGGTAAATCAGTGTGACTAATTTAGGTGCCCCTAGACCAGCTTATCTATGGTCTTCATTAATCTGACTTGGTGAAGTCAGTGGAAGAATCGTGATTAGCTGGTTAACCTTCTCTTTTTTCTTAAATTGAATTAACCAAATCCTCTAAAATTATTAGATCCTTAAAAATGAAATATCTATGATGATAACTAGATCATAGCCTCCCATTAAGTTGAGTGATAATAGATCCACTAGCTTAATAATCATTGAAGGCCCAAAGATCTGATGCTTATTCATTATTGGAATTATCATTCATAATATGATTGCTTGATCGTGTCTCCCTAAATGGTGGTTAAACTGATCAACTAAAGTTGGGCTTAGTCATTCATTGGTTAGATAGATCAAGTATAGTCATGTTAATGGTTGGACCTAACCAGACCTTTTTAGAGGAGGTTTAAGTCTACTACTTAGGTTTTTGAGGCAAAATTAAATTACTAGAAGTTGTTTAGAGAAATAATTAGTTATGAATCTATTCATAGATGCACATGGGTTGATCGATTAAAGTCAAACTTGTGTGCAGTCTATGTGAATTCTAGTACCCACTAAGGAATTAGGATAATTCCTTGAATTGAAGGTAGAGGCTATCGATTCGTATAAAATAGTGGGTGAACCTTTTAATTAAAGTCCAAATCTTTAGGCTTAATAAATCATTTACTAATTAGATTTTTGATTTTTTTTATGCAATTATGGACACTACCCTATCACTTCGATCATTATTAGATAATGTCAAGTTAGCAGGATCCAACTTTGGTAGCTAGTACCAAAAATTGAAGATTATCCTGGAGCATGAGTGGATTCTGTATATTCTGTTAGGTTCAGCACCTGAGAAGATAGCTCCAAATGTATGTGGGATGGTTTGAGACACTTACCAGAAGTGAATTAACAATTGAACTATGGTTCGTTGCATTTTGCTGGTGGCTATGAGCGATGAGTTTAGTTGCAGGTCAGAGTTTGCTTAGCCAAAAGACATACTTCAAATGTTTAACAAATCTTTTGGCACTCTCGATGATGTTGAGATGCACAAGAATAGTTGTGCCATCTTTAATGCCTGGATGAGAGATGGCACATCAATCACTGATCATGTATTATCCATAATCGAGATGATTGAGCTGAAGTCAACTACCATGGTTTGCTGGGATTGCTTCAAAACTTTGAGAAGGATCACCAGCTCCATAAGGAGTTGGTGAATATAATTGAAGAGTCTTCTACTGGTTGTTGACCATTTTAAGAAAGAAAGGAAGAAGAATAAGGAGAAGAATAAGAAGGTACAAGAATATGCTGGGACATCAGTGTAGAGCCATACTAGAAAATCCAAGCCCGATAAGAGTCAGGTGGAGTGCTTCTATTGCAAGAAGTAGGAGCACTAGAAGAGGAACCATCCTTAGTAAATTGTCTCTCTGGATCCGAATAGGCTGAGAAAGAAGCAAACTATTGCTGGGCAAGGTACTCATATAATAACTCCTTGCAATTTTCTAATTTATGATATTATTAATCTGGATATTGGATACTAGAAGTTCTTACCATATTTATAATTTATTGTATGATTTACAAGTTAGTAGGAGATTTGAAGAAAACGAGAGATTCTTGAATGTTGGAGATGGAAGACCAGTTTTAGTTCTAGCATTAGAAATCATAAAGCTTGTATTTGAGTCTCATAATATTGTTCTTAGTGATTGTCACTTTTATCCTAGCTTTTTTTTTGAATATTATTTCTATAGGCCTTTTAGCCAAATATAATTATAAAATTTAATAAAAAAATATTTTTATAATATTATTTTAAATGGTATTACTATCTTTACTGGATATTTGAACAATAGAATTTACTTTTTATCATAATCTGTTAATATGGTCTACTCAACTAGCAAATATCCTAGAATAGATAATATGTTTGATATCTATCTTTAGCACTATAGGCTAGGTTACATTAATAAGAATAAAATAATAGATTGACTCAAAAAAAAATTCTCAAAGTCAGTGATTATGAATACTTCTAATATGTGAGTCCTGTCTTCTTGGAAAAATAATCAAGTCATCTTTTACTAGAAAAGATGAGAGAGCCAGTGAGCTTCTAGGTTTAGTACATACTGATGTATATGGACCTATGAGTATAAATGCTAGAGATAGATATTTCTACTTTATTACTTTTATAGATGATCTATCTAGGTATGGATACATCTATTTAATGAAATATAGGTCGGATTCATTTAAAATATTTAAATAATTTTATAATAAATTAGAAAAATAAACTAAAAAGAGTATCAAAACTTTTCGGTCTGACTGAAGGGATGAATACCTTTCCAGTGAATTTCTTACATATCTAGGAGAGAATGAGATTCTCTCCTAATAGACTTCTTCAGGGACATCATAGCATAATGGTATGTTTGAAAAGAGAAATCAAACTCTGTTAGACATGGTTCGATCCATGATGGATTGTCCCAACTCACCGATCTTCTTTTAGGGATATGCGCTCGAATTGGCTTGTTACTTTCTAAATAGGATTCTGAGTAAGTCTGTAGTTAAAACTCCATATGAGATATGGATAGAGTGCAAGCCAGTACTCTCACACCTTAGGATTTGGGGGTGTCCGACTTATGTCAAATATTTAATGATAGATAAGCTTAGACCTAGGTCTGACAAGTGCACTTTCATAGGGTACATGAAAGGAACTAAATGATATTAATTCTACCTAGCTAATGAACAAAAGGTGATCGTTAGCCTTAAGGCAATCTTTTCAGAAAAATGTTTCTTGGTGAAAGAACTATTGCTTCTAAAGTCGAACTTGAGAAAGTTCGATAGGGAGAAAAACTGACACAATTAGCTAAACCTGAATCGAATTTGATTAGATCAAGCCTAGAACCCAATGTAGTTGTACCATTAAGGCGATCCGGTAGAGTATCATATCAGTCAAATAAATACTACGGTTTCTTGGTTTGGGATGGTGATCCTATCAAACTCGATGAGAACGATGAGGATCCGATCATCTACATGAATGCAATGTAGAGATTTGACTATAAAAAGTAGCTAAAAACCATAAAATCTGAAATAGAGTCCATGAAGGTCAATGATATATGGACATTAGTTGATCCAACAGAAGGGGTTAAACCTATTGGGTGTAAGTTGATCTTCAAAAGGAAGAGGAGTGCGATGGAAAGGTGGAGACCTATAAAGTCTGTCTGGTTGCCAAGGGATATCATCAATATTATGGTATAGACTATGATGAGGTATTTTCTCCTATGGCAATGCTTAAATTCATTCGGATTATGCTTGCAATAGTTGCCCATCTAGATTATGAGATCTAGTAGATAAATGTGAAGACATCTTTTCTAAATGGAGAGCTAGAAGAAGAGGTGTATATCATATTGTTAGGAATGTGTCCCAAAGCCAATCATCAGCCTGTTGATGGTTGAGCTATACTTTTATAATTGTACATAAATTATAAATTAATAAAAAAATATTTTGATATTTTTCATCATAAAATTTTTTTGTCTTCTAATGAACTCCTGTGTTGTAATGAGTCCTTAGAACTATGTAGATTCGATAAAGGAGAATTTGTCGTTTAGTCCTTAAAATAGTTCACGACCAAATGATACGTTGTTACTTAGGACGATAATGTTTATCGAGTATAGATCATTGTGTGCCATATAGATTGATTGTCCTCGTAACCAAAAAGTATTGAGATACTGGTATGTTATGCAACACTACTACAAAAAAGGGCTATATATCGATCTATAGCAGTGGTTATGTAACCGCTTGAAGGAAAAATCTTAATTTAGATCTAAATCAGATCTAACATTTTTTAGATCTGATTTTATGATCTAATAAATAAGAAAATTAAATTAAATTAAATCTAAATTAGTTTTACCTTGATATGGGTAATTCGATTATCCGTTGATGATCTTGCTGATTGCCTGATGTTCTGGATCTAGCCACGGAAGCGTCTGACCTCTACCGATATCCACTCAGGTTGGATCTAGAAATCTTCTTTTTCTCTTTCTTTTTTCCAAAAATTAGATCTGGATCTTATTTGAAAAATCTTCAAAACTCCTTTTGAAGATGTGCTGCTGTCTCTTGTAGCAGGGCTACCTTCTTGCTTTCCTGTCGCCTTTTGATTGCCTAAACAAAACCAAACTTGTGCCTAACTTTCCTTGGGCGTGGAGAGGAGGGAGAGGATCTAAAGATGGTGTGGAAGGGGGAGAGGGGCAGCCTTAGGACGTCGCTTGGAGAAAATTCTTGAAAAAGTGGGTGCAGATAGGTCTTTATATAGACCCTACTACGCCATGCAGTGCCACATCACCCCGGCCAATCACGTTGCTTCGTGCAATCAGATCTAAATCTGATTGGTAGGATGACATCACCTAATCCAATCAGATGAGAGACCCATAAATTCATCCTAAGGTGGCTCCTAAGACTTGGTCAAAGTCTATTGGTGAGGGTCACCTAGTTTGAATCCAAGAAGCAACCTGGAGTCCCATCCGTATGGGACTCCAGGCATCCCTATCCATGGGCGCATGCCATCCCTAGGCATGTGCACACCTCCTCCTTTTCCAAAATTTCTAGTAAGGATGACTAAGCCTCTATCTACTCTCCAATAAGTGCATGACACATGGGCAGATGTCCAAGGGTCAAAGGTCAATGTTTGACCAAAGTCAAAGGACAAGAATTAGCAGGTGATGGAAAATGGCAGGTGTTGTCTCAAATTTATCTCATAAATTAAGACAATCCTTTTCTGACCTGGACAAGCTCCAGTCAGACTAGGTAAAGGTACCTGAGTGAGCACAAACTTATTTGGCTCAGTTGAGACAACTTTTAATGATAGAAAAAGGAGAATGTTAGGTTCAATCGTGTGCTAGCATGATTTTCTTGAACCTAATTGAATCTAATTCAAATCAATTGAACTGGGTTAGTTTAATTGATGATATCCAGATCCAAACCCTTGTTTGTGTGATCTAGTTAGGTTTAGTTCTATATGATAATGGGATATGTCATGATCTCCATCATCGATATCATCAAAACTTTTTTCGATGGATCAGAACTCTTGTAATTCAGACAACTAGAATGATCGATCATCCAAATCATTCTTATTGCTCACAAAATCCACCAGTGACACCTAGCAGTATATGATGGTAACTCATCAAAACTGAAAATGAACCCCTCGGTGCAGCTACTTGTGTGATTAAGTTCTTCTATCTTGAGCTCCGATCAAATTAGGGTTAAGGTGAACTCGTCAAACCCTAATTTCTATCATATGATTTAATCATTCGATTCAAGTCCGATATGAAAACCTTAATAGAAACTCTTTCTATTATTTCACTCTACCATGGCCATGGGCTTATGGACTTGATTCTCATGATCATCATAGGGCTGCTCCTCATCCACCGAGGTAGATAGATTCCATCTTGGTGCAATCCAATTCCTACAATGAACATGCTATAGCCAACATACACCTCAGGATTCCGAATGGCTAGGAGATCGAGTCATGGTGTAGTCAAACTATAACACCCTCAAGGTGAACTTCGATGCACCTCAGGTCAAAGAACCAGACACACCACTGCAGCATCGAGTCAGTCATCGACGAGAAGGTAGACTTCCTTATGACTACTCGAGGTGGTCACGCTCAGTGCCCTCATTCTCTAACGAGTACCTGTACTCTCGCTCCGGTGTCTCTACACCGTAGACTCAAGACTCATCTACTATAAAGAAGTGATTGTACACTAACCTTCCAGATCAATCACCATCCTCATGATGATCCTATGGTCAGGAGCATTTTATGAGTTAATAATGAAAATTCTTGTCTTAAATTTTTAACTCTTAAAAATAAGAATTATCATTACCATTAACTCAAGGGATGTATCACAGACACTAAATACACACATATGATAGAAAATAATTCATTTCATTATTTATAGTCAAAATTATAATTTTACTCCTAGAAGTGTATTACAAGTGTCAGCCAATTCTAGTTTCTAAGGCACACATATCTAACAAACTCCCACTTGACCTAAAGCCAATTGGCTACAAATCTAAGTCCCATCTTCTCAAGGTGGGTTTCGATCTTCTGTTGGCCCAACGGCTTTGTAAGCAGGTCTGCCGCATTGTCTACAGAGTCGACTCTCTTGACCTCGACGTAACCCTTCTTAAGGTAATCGTGGATGGGGTGATATCACCGCTTGATGTGCTTGGATTTCTGATGAGACCTTGGCTCCTTAGCAAGGGCAATGGCATCATTATTATCACAGTACTAAGGAATGGCATCTGATGGCATCACTTCGATCTCTGCGGCTAATTTTTTATACCAGAATGCCTCCTTTGCAGCTTCTGACGCAGCAATATATTTTGCTTCTATGGTGGAATCTGCTATCACTATTTGCTTGGACTTTTCCAACTGACAGCTTCACTATTGCACACAAATAGACTTTCAGATGTCGACTTTCAATCTTCTACATTGGACATAAAGTCCGAGTCTATATACCCCTGGACTTGGAGTTCTCCATTACCAAAGACCAACAACATATCCTTTGTTCTTCTCAAGTACTTAAGGATAGATTTCACAGAAGTCCAATGTTCTTCACCTGAATTCGACTGATATCTGCTTGTGACACTCATAGCATGGGCTATATCAGGTCCTGTACATAACATAGCATATATGAGCCTCCCTATTGCTGAGGCATAAGGGATCTTGCTCATGTGTTCTATTTCCTCAGGTGTGCTAGGGCACATCTTCTTGAAAAGATGGATGCCATGTCTGAAGGGTACTAAACCCCTCTTAGAGTTTTCCATGCTAAACCTTTTTAGCACTTCCTCTATGTACATCTTCTGTGAAAGTCCTAGCATCCTATTTGGTCTATCTCTATAGATCTTAATTCCCAAAATAAAGGATGCTTCTCCTAGGTCTTTCATGAAAAATTCTTTAGATAACCATGTTTTAATTATGGTCAACATAAAAATATCATTACCAATAAGGAGGATGTCATCCACATACAATATGAGGAAGACAACAGCGCTCCCACTGACCTTTTTGAAGACACATGGCTCCTCTTCATTCTTGATGAAATCAAATATTTTGATCGTATCATTGAAATGAGTATTCCAGCTCCGAGATGCTTGCTTAAGTCCATATATGGACCTTTGCAGCTTGCAAACCTTATGATCATCATCACTAGATGTGAAACCTAGTGGTTGTTCCATATAGATATCTTTCTCAAGATATCCATTTAGGAACGCCATTTTTACGTCCATTTGCCATATTTCATAATCGAAATAGACTGCAATAGCAAACAATGTGTGAATTGATTTTAGCATAGCTACTGGCAAAAAAGTATCCTGATAATCAATGCCTTCGTGTTGACTATAACCTTTTGCCACTAATCTAGCTTTGAATGTTTCCACATTCTCATTTGCACCAATCTTTCTCTTGTAGATCCATTTACACCCAATAGGTATTATACCTTCTGGTGGATCTACCAAGGTTCAGACTTGGTTTGAGTGTATTGAGTCAATTTCTAACTTCATTGCCTCTAACCATTTCTCAGAGTCGATATCTGATATCACCTCGTTATAGGTTTTGGGATCATCACTATGAATCCCATTACCTACTAGGAATATTTTCTCTACATCCTCTGAAATAGTACCTAAGTATCTCTTAGGAGGATGAAAAACCCTTTCCGATCTACGAGGTGGAGGAGGTAGTGTATGGATTGGCTTAACCTGATTTGGTTCCATATAGTTCTTAGCTCATTGCTCTTGTGAGACTTTCTCTTCGAGCTTGATCTGCTTTCTAACACCGCTATCTTGAATAAACTATTTTTCAAGAAAGATGGCATGTCGACTCACAATCACATTATGATCTTCTGGAATGTAGAAATAATATCCTAATGACACTTTAGGATATCCTATGAATCGAGCTCTAAAGGACCTAAAGTCTAGCTTTTCCACTTGTTGTCTTTTGATATGAGCCGGACAACCCCATATTCTGAAATGACTCAGACTTGGTTTCTTACCATGCCATATCTCATACGATGTGGTAGGAACGATTTTAGAGGGAACCCTATTCAGTAAGTGTACTGCAGTTAACAAACAGTATCCCTAAAGAAAATCAGGGAGGTCTATGAAGCTCATCATGGATCGGACCATATCTAATAGGATTTGATTTCTCCATTCTAAAATCTCGTTGAGTTGAGGTGTTCCAGGTGGAGTCCATTAAGAGACTATGACATTTTTCTTGAGATACTCCAAGAATTTTCGACTAAGGTATTCATCTCCTCGATCTGATCGAAGAACCTTAATGGGTTTTTTTATTTGCTTTTCTACTTCATGTTTGAACTTCTTGAACTTTTCAAAGGCTTCAGACTTGTGTCTCATAAGATACACATACCCATACCTAGATAAATCATCGGTAAAGATTATGAAGTAGACTAGGTTGCCTCTAGCCGGCACATCAAATGGGCCGCACACATCAGTATGTACTAGGGCAAGAAGATCCATGGCCTTTTTCCCATGTTCTATAAAAGGAAGCTTAGTCATTTTGCCATGAAGACATGATTCATAAATTGGATATGACTCAGAAGTCAACGGACTCAATAGCTCGATTTTCTCTAATTTGTTAATCCTATCTTCTGCTATATGACCTAATCTTAGGTGCCATAGATACCTATCATTTGGACTATTCCTAGCTTATTTTGATTTTATGGCATTCACATTTTGCTCGAAATTAAAAATAGATACATCAACATGTAACTGATAAAGACCGTTAATAAAGAAACCACTTGCAATTTTATTTCTTTCATAAAGAATGTTACAATGGTCCTTAAGAAAACTAATTACATAGCCTTCTAATGTAAGGCAAGAAATAGAAATCAAATTTCTGCTTGCTGCAGGCATATAATAACAGTCTTTTAATACTATGTCTAAACCAGATGGTAGTCGAAGAGGGTATGTTCCCACACGGCTACAGCAGCAACTCTTGCTCCATTTCTGGCGCGCAGGATCTTCTCACCATCCCTCAGCCTCCTGCTATCCTCAAGACCCTACATAGAAGTGCACAAGTGAACACTAGAACCAAAGTCAAGCACCCAACTAGATGTAGAAGAAACCATAAGGTTAGACTCAATAACAAGCATACCTCCAGAAGGACCTACCTCCTTCTTCTTTAGGGTGGTCAGGTAAGTAGGGTAGTTCCTCTTCCAGTGGCCATCATTATTGCAATAGAAATACTTTCCTTTGTTAGCAGCCTTCCATCTTTTGCTTTTTCATAGACTTCTTCTTCTTTCCAAAAGACTTTCTCTTAGAAGAAGTCCGTTCCATAGCAAGCACTGAGCCTTTAGAACCTTTTATGGAAAGCTCAGTGATGACCAGCATGTTCATAAGTTCGGCTAGGAAGTTTTGAAGTTTATGCATATGGTAGTTCATGATGAACTACCCATACGCATCGATCAAGGATTGCAGAATTATATCATTCTGTAGATCCAAGTCCAACCTCACTTCGAGCTTCTCAAGCTCTTCTAAGTCCTTGATCATCATCAGATAATGATCTTGGATTGATTGCCCATGACGCATCTTAGTCTTGAACAGTCATTTAGTGACTTGATACTTGGCTGCGTGACTCTGTTCACCAAACATCTCCTATAGGTGAGCCAATATTTGGTGAGCAGTCCTGATATCTTCATGTTGGTGCTGAAGTTCATCAGACATTGAGCCCAACATGTAGTATCTAGCATTGTTATCATCATCAATCCACTTATCCAGAGATGCTCTCTGCTCAATGGATGGATGAGCTGGTAAGGTGGGAGGGTCCTAATCTAGTACATGAGTTAACTTCTCGAAATCCAAAATGATTTTAAAGTTCTGGAGCCAATCCTTATAATTTGGTTCGGTCAGTCTATGGGTGTCTAGGATTCGTGCTAGTGGGTTGGATGCAGATATTTTTCTGTAGAGAGTCAAAATTTCTAGTTAGATATTGTAATTAAGACTTAACCAATTTATTTAAAAATTTTATTTTTAAATAAATTAGCTCCCACTATTTTCTTAGAACCCTATACTCCCTTTGTAGAGATGCAAAAATCTTCACGATTATTGATTTCTAGTTGGTGGTGCGGTCCCACCAACTGACTCATCACCTTACCTAACAGTTATTGGTGATGGGTTAGCCAATGAGTGAACAATTCTTGTTCAATGATTCTCTAATCATGGTGCACCTTAACTTGATCTCTAATTCATGAATCTCACCATGTCCAAAATATTGATCCACTTCTTAGTTAAGTCAGACCCACCATTTGCATAGATTGGATTTCTAATTGAGTCTCTCACCGTATCCGAAATATTGAGCCTAATTTATCCTCCACCCCATAGCATCCAATGCCTAATAGATATGGTTGCATCTTTCTGGTGCAACTGAGCCACTGTAACCAGTCGAGAACAATCAACCCCATGAAGGGCCTACACATCTACAATGGTGGAAGACCATGACTTAATCTTTTCTTAGGAAGATTTGATTTAGATCTCATTAAACTAGACTTGACATAGTCATAACCATTATGACTAACCTAGTGGCATGGGTTAGCTTGGATTATTGACCACCTCAGATCAAAACTGAGTCAACAAACATGGCCAGATAAGTGAGACCGGTGGAAGGGATATGCCATTAACTCGACAAGAATCCATTCGAGTGGAGTAGCTTCCAATTAAAAACCAGTCGATCGTATCTACCAAACTTACCTTAGACACCAAATTGTTAAGCCAGAACCAATCGGATTAGCCTACAATTCAGACTCTAACCACTGAGCCTAATTAGGTCTTAACTTGATCGATCACATTCGTGACTCGATCCTGACCCAGACTGAATCCTATTAGGTTGGTCAATTTTAGCAGTGTTGATCCCATCTAACCAACTCTTGATTTGGTTTGATCAACCGCTTAGACCTAATTGAGCTACCCAAGCCCAAACCCAATTTTATGAACATGTCTTAGATCTAAAAATTTTTAATTTTAGACCTAATATATTTCATAATCTTAATTTTTAATTAAGTTTTAGGATTCAAAAATAAAACATGTAAATAAGATCCTAGGGTTTTAGGATCTAGGATTTTGCAGAAAGTAAGTTTTTAATTTTTGATTAAGGACGAACGCACAGCACCCCTACACATCATAAGAATATCTCATCGAATGGAAAGAGAGGGTCTTTAAACCCTACTTTATTCTTATGACCGGACGGCCAAGGGGAACGCCTTAATCAAAAATACAACTAATCTACAAAAATAATTAGATCTAAGCATATATCTCATATAAGAAAATTGATCTAATTAAAACATGTTTTGTATACATCATATCATGCATATTTTTTAGATCTAAATTATCTCATAATCATCTAAAAAATTAAATTTAAATTTGATCTCATCAAATAAAATTTAATCTAGACCTATTTGTAGAACTATTCTACAACTAGTCTAAACATGCAACTATCATATCCCATATGAACAAATTAAATTAAATTTATTTTTTATTTTTAGATCTGATTATAATATTTGTAAAATCATAAAATAAAAAATAAATAGATCTAAAAATTATATTTAATCAAATAAAAATTATGATTATACTCTACTACACATAGAACAATTCTATTCCTAATCTAGTTATGTATCTCATACATATTAGATCTAGATTAATTAATTTTTAATTTTTTACTTTTCTAATTTTAGATCTAATCACATCTCAGGTGATATCTAAAATCACTAATTTATTAGAGTAAATTAGATCTAAATAAATTTAATGGGAACTTGGCTCTGATACCAGTTGAAGGAGAAATCCTGATTTCTCGGATCAGGTTCGTTCAAATCTGATTGGATCAAGAGGCATATTTCAAAAAATTTTCACTTAAATCTAAATTAGATCTAACATTTTTTAGATCTAATTTTATAATTTAATAAATAAAAAAATTAAATTAAATTAAATCTAAATTAGTTTTACCTTGATTTTGGTAATTCAATTATCCATTGATGATCTTGCTGATTACCTGAGATTCTGGATCTAGCCGTGCAAGCGTCTGGCCTCTACCGGTATCCACTCAGGCTGAATCTAGAGATCTTCTTCTTCTCTTTTTTTTTTCTAAAAATTAGATCTGGATATGATTTGAAAAATCTTCAAAACTCTTTTTGAAGATGTGCTGCTGTCTCTTGTAGTAGGGCTGCCTTCTTGCTTTTCTATCGCCTTTTGACTGCCTGAATCGCACCAAACTCGTGCCCCACTTTCCTTGGGTGTGGAGAGGAGGGAGAGGATCTAAAGATGGCATGGAAGAGGAAGAGGGGCAGCCTTGAGGCATGGCTTGGAGAAAATTCTTGAAAAAGTGGGCGCAGATAGGACTTTATATAGACCCTGTTGCGCCATGCAGTACCACATCACCCCGGCCAATCACGTTACTTCATGAAATTAGATCTAAATCTAATTGGTGGGATGACATCACCTGATCCAATCAGATGAGAGACCCATAGTTTCATCCTAAGGTGGTGCCTAAGACTGGTCAAAGTCTATTGGTGAGGGTCACCTAGTTTGAATCCAAGAAGCAACCTAGTCCCATCCGTATGGGACTCCAGGCATCCCTATCCATGGGCGCACGCCATCCTAGGCATGCACCCTCTCCTTTCCAAAATTCAGTAAGGGGACAATCCCCTATCTTCTCTCTAATAAGTGCATGACACGTGGGCAGATGTCCAAGGGTCAAAGGTCAATGTTTGACCAAAGTCAAAGGACAAGAATTAGCAGGTGACGAAAAATGGCAGGTGTTGTCTCAAATTTATCTCATAAATTAAGACAATCCTTTTTTGACATGAACAAACTCTAGTCAAACTAGGCAAAGGTACCTAAGTGAGGACAAACTTATTTGGCTCAGTCGAGATAACTTTTAATAATAGAAAAAGAAGAATGTTAGGTTCAATCGTGTGCTAGCACGATTTCCTTGAACCTAATTGAATCTAATTCAAATCAATTTAACTAGGTTAGTTCAATTGATGATATCTAGATTTCAAATCTTTGTTTGTGTGATCCAGTTAGATTTAGTTCTATATGGTAATGGTATATATCGTGATCTCCATCATCGACATCATCAAAACTTTTTTCGATGGATCAGAACTCTTCTGATTCACACAACTAGAATGATCGATCATCTAAATCATTCTAATTGCTCCCAAAATCCATCAGTGACACCTAGCAGTATATGGTGGCAATCCATCAAAACTAAAAATGAACCTCTCAGGTGCAGCTACTTGTGTGATTAAATTCTTCTATCTTGAGCCTCCGATCAGATTAGGGTTAAGGTGAACTCGTCAAACCCTAATTTCTATCATATGATTTAATCATTCGATTCAAGTCCAATGTGAAAACCTTAATAGAAACTCTTTCTATTATTTCACTCTTTGCCATGGCCATGGGCTTATGGACTTGATTCTCATGATCATCATAGGGCTGCTCCTCATCCACCGAGGTAGATAGATTCCATCTTGGTGCAATCCAATTCCTACAATGAACATGCTATAGCCAACATACACCTCAAGATTCCAAATGGCTAGGAGACCGAGTCATGGTGTAGTCAAACTATAACACCCTCAAGGTGAACTGTCCGATGCACCTCAGGTCAAAGAACCAGACACACCACTGCAGCATCGAGTCAGTCATCGACGAGAAGGTAGACTTTCTTATGACTACTCGAGGTGGTCATGCTCAGTGCCCTCATTCTCTAATGAGTATCTGTACTCTCGCTCTAGTGTCTCTATACCGTAGACTCAAAACTCATCTACTACAAAAAAGCAATTGTACACTAACCTTCTGGATCAAGCACCATCCTCATGATGATCCTATGGTCGGGAGCATTTTATGAGTTAATAATGAAAATTCTTATCTTAAATTTTCAACTCTTGAAAATAAGAATTATCATTACCATTAACTCAAGGGATGTATCATAGACACTAAATACACACATATGATAGAAAATAATCTATTTTATTATTTATAATCAAAATTATAATTTTGCCTCTAGAGGTGTATTACAAGTGTCAGCCAATTCTGACTTTTAGGGCATACATATCTAACACCGCTGTCATAGTTAATCTATAGCAGTGGTTACATAACTGCTGCCATAGGTAATCTATAGCAGTGAATTTTTAACCACTGCCATAGGTCTAATATAGCGGTTGGCACGAATATGGTAGCGGTTATAAAACCACTATCATAGATCTTGAATAATTAAAAAAAATAAAATTTTTATTTTTTTTATATTTTATCTGATAAATATAGATATATAATATAAGAAAATATAATAAACATAAAAATTATTCTGAAATGCTAAAATTTTATTATCGAATAAAATTTTTTATAATATTTTTTAAAAAAATAAAATACATCAAAAGTCTCCTAAATCTACATCATCATCATCGTCATTGGGAGCTAGAGCCGGAGCCAGAGCTAGAGCTGGAATGTGGCCAACATATCCTCGAAGCCCATGATAGTCCTAACCATTATTACTATAGTGAATGAAGCCGCTAATGAACTAACACGAACATAAATAGTAAAAAGTTTGCCAAAAAAATGTTGATGTTGTATGTAGCAAACAGTAGAATTATATGCATGACTAGAGTAATGACATTATGCTTTTTTTTTGGGGGGTGGGTGAAGGTAGCAGCATTTTATTAGATAGGCATAACATGCAATGAAGCCATGGCCATACCAAAGTTGCAGTCTGATAGTTCGATCTTCAAGGTACATAGTCTTAGATAGAAAATCAATGCCAATTATAGCCTGTTCATCAAGAATAAAAGACTTGTAAGAACATCACACATAAAGAATAAAAATAAATATAATAAAATACATTCACTTCTATTATTCTACAAGCATGGTAGAACATTGAAATGGTAACGAGAGCAAAAAAAGATGACAAAGAGCAACTTGAATATTGACCAAAAAAATTAAGTTGTATAACAAACTCCTGTCCTCATTTTTTGGAAATACACAAAGAGATATAATCAATTAACAGTTCCAAAGGAAATTCTCTGTTCATCTGTAATTTAAAAGATGTTTGTTCATCTAAGCTTTTTTGAAGAGAATTAATGAGAACCATAATCCAGCTAATCTCTAAAGACTGCACAGTATGCCACCTCATAAAATAGTTTGAAAGACTCAAATAGATTCTTTAGAAATTAGTTGATCCATCATGTTAAAAAGGATAATTTAAAAGATGCCCGATCATTGCAATATAATGCATAAAACCATTTGAAGAACTAAAATTTGAATTAGCAAGAACTAAATAGAAATGAGAAATAATACAACATGCATCGACATAAAAACTTAATTTAAAATTAAAACATATGATGGATTTCATTGGGTCACAGTAACTTGAAATATGATAAGTCTAATGAGAGTCCCTAAAAGTTATGTTAAATGTGTCCGATAAGACAGGCACAAAAAGGAAAAAATAAATAATTTTCAAAAGTAGACTCAAATGCAAATAGAAATGAATCAAGACAAAGTCAAATTTGGTATTCAAGCTTTGGCAGGTCAGCCAATTAAGAATTATGACATAAATGATGATTTTGAGCAGCTTAATATGCCAATGATATGTAAACAAGCCTACCTCATTTTATATAGAAAAAGATAGTTCCCAAGAAATAAATATCGATAATAATTTGGAAATGAACCAAGATGCTGACTATTATAGTGAATAAGAAGGCATTATTAGATGTCGGTTATTAGTTTATTTCTATAAATTTCATTAGCCTGCATTGATATAAATAAAAGTTTTGGAAAGCAGATAACAGATAATTCACCTCTGGCGCAACATTCTAATGACGGAGCTAGAGGGATAAGGCCGGACCCCCTTCCTCCCTCTCTCGCTCCCTCGATCTCCCACTCTCCCTCTCTCGATCTCCCTCGCTGGTGAGGCTGGACCCCCTCCCTCCTAATGATGGTGGCGAGGCCGGACCCCCTCCCTCCCAATGATGGCGCGAGACCGGATCCCTCACTTCCTCTCTCAAGTATAGATCTATCGGATATTCAGATTTGGATCCGATATCAGTAATTAAAATTAAATCTAGATCTAAATATCCAGGCTTCGATCCGAACCTAACTCGTTGATAGATCTAGTCCACAGCCGTCGACATGGCACGGTCCAAGGCTACCACCACGGCACGACCCAAAAACTATGGCATACAGATAATTATAATATTTATAATAAATATTTATAATATTTATTATAAATATTTTATAAATTATTATAAAGATATATGATTAATAAATAATACTATAAAATTAAAAAGAAATACCTACGACTATAGAAAGCGGATTGCATTGAAAGCTCCGAGGATCGTCGTCGATGATGCTAGAGGAGGACGACGACACTAGAGGTAACCTACAAAACAAAAGCAAGATAGTGAGATAGAGAAGAGAAAAAAAGAGGAAAGAGAGAGTGAGCAGTGGTAGGGATGGGGGCCAGGGGAGGGGCCAGTGCGAGGAGGTCAAAAGAGGGCACTCAACTAGAAGGGTGGTGGTGGGGGGGGGGTGGGGTTTGCAGGGTGAAGGTTGGAGGGGGCTCATCGAGGGGGGGTTCAAGGAGGAGGGTAGAGTGTGGGGAGGAATTTCACGGATGGTCGATGGAGGGTCGAGGGTGGATGGGTGTTCACCTAAGGGGATTTCATAGGGGGTGGAGAGACAGTCGGATGGATGGGTGGGGGGGTGGGGTTTCGCAGGGGGTCGAGCGAGGGTGGAGGGAGGTTCGTCGGAGGGGGATTTTGCGAGAGGTCGAGGGAGGGTCGGATGGGGGTTCGTCGGATGGGGGTTTCATTGGGGGCCGAGGAGGGTCGGATGGAGGGGTGGGGGGGTCGGGTGGGGTGGCGGGTGGTCAGGAGGGGCGGCCAGGGATGGGGTGCTAGAGGGGAGGGGGTAGGAGGGGTGGTGCTGGCAAGGGGGAAGGAGATGTGACACGATCGGGTGGGGAAGGAGGGGCGATGCCGGTCGGGGGGAGGAGGGGCAACGTCAGTCAGAGGGAAGGAGCCTCACCGAGGACGAAGAGAAGGGGGAGAGAGAGAGAGATCGAGCGCGCATGGAAGGAAAGAAAAAATTTAGAAATTTTTAACCTAACCTATGGCAGCGATTATCGAACCACTGCCATAGATCTATGATAGTAGTTATCAAACCGCTACCATAAATCTACGATAGTGGATACCTAAAACTGTAGCCATTGATCTACGACGGTAGTTCTATAATCACTGCTGTAGATCTATAGCAGCGATTTTTGATAACCACTGCTATAGATTGGAAATAATTTTTTTCTTATTTTTTCTCTAGATATTATATAATTTTAAAATTTAATATCCATCTTCACCATTTATTATCTAAATAATTATCATTAAAGTGTCATCGCAAAAGATCGCCTCGATTCGATGGCCCTAGCTTCATCGATTAGAAAAATTTTATTTCGACGATCACGAATGATGATGCGATGGTTTGATAGATGGAGATCTTTGATGGATTTAAAAATCTGCAACAATGATCTCGATGATGTTTGTAGCATACTATCAAAGTTTTACTTTAATCAGATATCGTTATCATAGTCAATTTAGTACGGAATGATTTCGGCTGTTAAATTAGAAACAAGCGATCAAAGGATTAAATGGTATTCGATTATGAGATAATTTTTTAGTAAAATAATTTTTATTATAATTTTAAATATTTTATATGAAAATAATAGTAAAATTTAAATTATTTTCATATAAACTGTTCATGTTAAGCGGATATTCCAAAAGTACGAGCATAACAACTAGTGAAGTTTCAGAATGGTTATCAGAAGACATATAGTTTTAGATCATATTTTATCTCACGAGTTGAATTTTATAATTACCACCATAAAAAATGATTAAAATAGTAGTCAAGATCATTTATAAAAAAAATTATCTCATAATCGTACACCGTTTGGTCCTTTGATCACTCATTTATCATTTAACGGTTGAAACTAACCTATACCAAATTGACCAAGATAACGATATCTGATTGAAGTAAAACTTTGATACTATGCTACAAACATCATTGAGATCATCATTGCACATTTTTGGATCCATCAGAGGTCTCCATCTATCAGATCATCACATCATCGTTCATGATCGTCGAAATCAAATTTTTTTGATCGATGAAGCTAGGGCCATCGGATCGAGGCGATCTTTTATGATGATACTCTAATGATAATTATTTAGATAATAAATAGTGAAGATGGGTATTAAATTTTAAAATTATATAATATTTATAAATATATATATATATATATGGAAGCGGTTATAATTAATCGCTGCCATAAATCAGATTATAGCAGCGGTTCCTACTAACCGCTGCTATAGGTCCGACTTATGACAGTGGTTATAATGAACCGCTGCTATAGATCGATCTATGGCAGTGATTTTTTATAACTGCTGCTATAGATCCGACCTATGGTAGCGATTTTTTGTAATCACTGCTATTTGTCGGACCTATAACAGTGGTTATAAAAATCGCTGTCATAGGTCCGACCTATAACAGTGGTTAACAAAAATCGCTGCCATAGGAGCTATGGCAGCAGTTTCAAAAATTGCTGCCATAGTATGCGCTACCATAGGCCATTTTTGCAGTAATACAAGTGAGATATATGGATACATCTGCACAGAACGTGACCAACTCTAGAGCTTTTCTCCTATCAAGATTAGCGCTGATGGAATATGGGTATAAGTATCCCTCTGACCTAAGATCACCATGGTGACTTCTAAGCAATTCACTGTGCTTTGGTGTCGGACTATCTAAATTTTTAATTCAGTGACGGAATGTTTCTGAGCATAATCAAGTACTTGAGGAGTTGGTGCATGTATCAAAATGGGATTGATTACTCCTAATTTCAGGAGCTGTGTTCAATTGTATTTCAATTTAGCAAAGTCTTGATCAGGATAGTCTTAGTGAGGAGTCATGGAACTAATTGCTTTGAGATACGATATGGATGTATTTTTTAGGATTGACAGTCTAACCCTGAGTCATCTATTACACAAAGGTCATAGGGATGAATTATACGGTAATCATATTCATGTAGGTTTTGATTATTGCGATTGCGACTATTCGATCTATCCAGACATTGGATATCATTGCTAGATGATCACTTTGATTAGTATAGGAAGTAGTTCCTATGCTACTGACTTAGGTTTGAACCTACGGAGTTACACACACTAGAAGTTTCTACCTGATCTGTTGGCTATGGTCAAGAGTTCCACTGGATAGGGACTCTTCGACTAAATGTTCTATAGTATTAGGACACTGAGTCCTACTTATTTGAAACTCTCTGATCAAGAGTATGGACTCTCTGATCGTAAGTTCTATTTATTTTGGACACCGGGGTCAAGAGTCCCACTAGATTGGGACTCTTCGATTAGGATTTCATATCGATGAACTCTATTGCTTGATGACCTACCAAATTTGGATTTTGAGATTTTGAGAGATTCAATTAGTGATTTCAACTTAATTTGATTGAGTTATGATTTTTGATTCAAGTTCAATTGAATTGGTTTCAGTTGGGTTTAATCCGATTAGATCACAAGTTGACCTAATCGCCGAGGAGGTTCGAACCCTGATTTAATCAGAGGTTCGGCTTGATCAATTTTTGATTTTATTGAGATTTAATTTAACCTAATTAAGCCTAAATGGGTTGGGCTTAATTTATTCTAATTAGGCCTAACCAATTTTTATTGTGTTGGTTCAGTTGGATGAAATTTGAATTTCAAAGACTAATTTGACTAGTCTTCTCTTCCCATGCGCCACCTATGTCCCACACCCACTTAGAATTTGATTTTTATTCTCTCATGACTTTTCGCCCATGCACATAATACCTCACACCCTGATCTTTCATGTTCTCAATGGATAAGTTATGGTTAGTTGACATTCAAATTCAAAATGAGTTTAAATTTGAGTTGACAACAACCATATCTTATCGCTTGTGCCACCCTTCTCTTGTGCGCCAATTATCTCCACGTGAAAGGGGTTTCACATAGACTTTTCCTTGCTGAAGAGTGGGTGCACAACTCTTTCACTTGTCCCAAATAAGTTTGAATTGGTTTGGATGAAGTTTGAATTAAAAAGAGTTTTGAATTCAAACTAGCATTCAAACTAGTTTTTGGTTCCCCACACGCATAGAAGTTGTTCTTTCTGAAAATATTAAAAGGAATGTTTTTTGGGACATGTGCTACCACCTATTCTAAAGAGAGGACTTTTGTGAGATTCATTTGGTGCATGGGAAGAGGCTTCAATTATCTTCGAGAGAGAGAAAACCAAGAGAGAAGGGGCGTAAGGTTTTTAGGGTGAGTGCAGTCCTAGGTATTCGACCTAGGTTTTGGGAAGCCATTGCATGAGCTACAAGCATCGTAAGCCCACAAAATTTTACAGAGAACTTCCTCTACTTCTCTACTACATCTACCAGTAATCCAGAGCATCCATAAAGCCCATATATGAAGATCAAAGCCGTTCGATCAAAGCAGCCCCTGAAAGATTTCGATGTCGAGCTAGCACTCGTGGGGAGTCGATCAGGACCAGGAGGCTCATATGGATGATCTGTGGAGGAGAGAAATCTATGTGGATGTATCATAACCAGACCTCCTCAATGATGATTAGATGGTGGTGATCGACTATCCATGAAAAGATATTATGTTCTGAACACATAGATGCAGTAAATAGTTTGCTGCATAGTTTTATTTTTTCAGATCTATATGAATGCATGCATATTATGCTTAGATCTTTAGTGTAGAATTTAATATTCTGATATGATCAGTAGATAATTAATTAGATTAATTATTTATTTCATTATACTTTTTCTATTTTCAAAAAAAAATTTGAAAGTAATACTACAAATTCTACACTGTTTTCTTCAAATGGTATCAAAGCGAGGGTTCGCTAAATATGATATGCTTATATGTTTAGATTGATAATTTAGATTGATCTAAATATTAATCTAATAGTTTGATTAATTAGATCTAAAAATTAAAATTAAGATCGCATAAACTGCAGGTTGTCCTACTATAGGGTTTACCCCCTATAGTGCAAAGATTGTCATTGTACGTGCTTGATCTTGTAGTTGATCATAAAATTTTTAGATTAGATCTAATTTTTATGATATGATAAATTAGATTTTAATCTAATTTTTGATCATGAATACATGTTTAGATAGGATCTAAAGTTTGATTCATGTTTATTATTATATAGTGTACAAAGTTTCTGATTAAACCCTACAACTAGTGTTGTTTGTGAATTGAGCCAATTCAATTTTGAAGTGAGTCAACTTAATTAGTGAACAATGCTAAGTTGTAAAGGACTTTTCAAAATTTAAAAAATATTTTCAAAGTGCCGAACCCTAATCCTCAGCCCATAAACTTAATTAAAATTAAGTAAAATGATTTAGTGTCTAGAATTGTG
The DNA here is from genome assembly GCA_006176705.1 of Cocos nucifera. Lineage (NCBI taxonomy): Eukaryota > Viridiplantae > Streptophyta > Magnoliopsida > Arecales > Arecaceae > Cocos > Cocos nucifera. The sequence continues at coordinate 132,526 of QRFJ01003534.1, forward strand.
AACTAAAATCCTAAGTCATTATTGTGGGTTATTGGGTTAGATGATTTAGGTCCATAAATTGAATTAGACCTAAGGTTAGTTAAAGATTGGACTAATTTAGAGTAATTGATCAAATCTAATTAAATATTAATTTAGATTAGATCAAGAACTCTATAAACTTAATTACAATAGTTATAGTTGGTCAAGTCCATGACTTTAACAAGGACCAAATGGACTTGATTCATAGCTACGCAGTCGAACCTGAAATTACTAGGTTGGTCAAATTGAAACTAATAAATCGGATGGTGTCTAAGATAAGTTTGGCACTTTGACCAGTGGTTTTTAATTGGGAGCTACTCACATTGATTTGATCTTGATAAGTTAATGACATATCCCTTCCACTGATCTCACTTACCTAACCATCCTGGTGAATTAGATTTTGATTAGATCACTTGATGATTTAGGCTCACTCATGTTAATTAGGTAAATCAGTTTGACTGATTTAGGTGCTCCTAATGCTAGCCTAGATTAGATCCTTTTTTATCTGACTTTATGAAGTCAGTGGAAGAATTGAAATTGGCTCGTTGAATTTTTTTTTATTCTTAAAATATGTTAATTAAATCCTCTAAAATTATTAGATCCTTAAAAATGAAATAGTTATATAGATAACAAAATCATAGCCTCCCATTAAGTTGAGTGATAATGGGTTCATTAGTATAATGATCATTGGAGGCCTAAAGGCCTAGTGATTATTGACTAATGAAATTAACATTCATAAAATGATAATTTGGTTAAGTCTTTCTGATGGTGGTAAAGTTGGCCGACCAGAGTCGGGTTTGATCATTTATTGGTTAGATAAGACCAAATGTGGTCATGTTAATGGTTGGATCTAATTGAACCTTTTCAGCGAAGGCCAAAGCCTACTGATTAGATCTCCGAGGCAAAATCAATATTACTAGAAGTTATTTAGAGAAATAATTGATTTTGAATCTATCCATAGATGTACATAGATTGACCAACCAAAGTTGGACTTGTGTGTAGTTTATGTGGATTCTAGTACCCACTAAGAAATTAAAGTAATTTCTTAAATTGAAGGTAGAGGCTACCAATTAGTATAAAATAATGGGAGGATCTTTAGACTAAAGTCCAAGTCTTTAGGATAATTGATTCATATACTAACTAGGTTTGGTTTTTCTTTTTGTGCAGAAATGGTTATTAACCTATCGCTCCGATCATTGTTAGATAATGATAAATTAATGAGACCCAACTTCGATAGCTGGTATCATAAGTTGAAAATCATCCTGGAGCATGAGCGAATTCATTATATAGTAACGGATCCAGCACTTGAGGAGCCAACTCTGAATGCTAGAGGAGCAGTACGAGACACAAACCAGAAGTGGCTTAATGATTGCACTATCATTTGCTGCATAATGCCGATGGCAATGAATGATGAGTTTAGCCGCAGGTTCGAAAATGCCCAGCCATAGGAAATGCTTCAAATGTTGAATGAATCTATCGACATGCCTGACGACATTGAAAGGCATAAAATAAGTTATGCAATTTTCAATGCTTAGATGAGAGATAGAGCCTCAATCACTGATTGAGATGATTAAGTGCCTTAGCAAGCTGATCTTTTTCCTGCACAAGTAGCTCGATAATGATACAATCCTTAATTCCTTGCCCAAGTCTTACCTCCCTTTCCTGACTTATTTTAGAATGACAAAGCCTACAGTCAACTACGACAGCTTGTTGGGGTTACTGTAGAACTTTGAGAAGGATCACCAACTCCATAAGGAGATGGTGAATGTAGTAGGAGGGTTTTCTTTTGGTCGTCGACCCTTTAAGAAAGGAAGGAAGAACATGAAGAAGAAGAATAAGAAGGTGCAGCCAAATGCCGAAACGACTGCATAGGGTCAGACCAAGAAGTGCAAGCCCAATCAGAGCCAGGCGGAGTACTTCTTCTACAAGAAATAGGGACACTAGAAGAGGAACTATCCTCTGTACATTGCCACCCTAGATCCAAACAGGTCGAGGAGAAAGCAAGTTGTTGCTGGGCAAGGTAATTATATGATAATATCTTACAATTTTTTCTTATTTGATTCTACTGTCTATGTATTAGATATTGAAAGTTTTTATCATATTTGTAATTCTATACAGAATTTGCAGGTCAGTAGGAGATTTGATCAAGGCGAGAGGTTCTTGAACATTGGAGATGGAAGATAAGTTCTAATTCTAGCTTTAGAAATCATGAACCTTGTAATCAATTCAAATAAAGTTATTCTTAATGAATGTCATTTTTGTCCAACTTTCTTATTGAATATCATTTCTGTAGACCTTTTGACCATGAATGGTTATGAAATATCAATAAAAAAAATTTTGTAATGTCATTTTGAATGGTGTTACAATTTTTATTAGACGATTGAATAATGGTATTTATTTATTAACTATGGCTATTAACGTGGTTCAATCCTTCAGTAAATGCTCTAGAATTAGTGATGTATCTGAAGCCTACCTTTAGCATTGTAGGTTGGGTCATATTAATAAGAACAGAATAAATAGGTTAGCTCAAGAAGAAATTCTTGAGGTTAGTGATTGTGAATCACTTCCGACCTATAAGTTCTATCTCCTTGGTAAGATGACCAAGTCATCTTTTACTGAAAAAGATGAATAAGCAACTGAACTTCTGAGTCTAGTACATTTAGATGTATGTGGACCCATGAGCTCAAGTGCCAGAGGTAGATACTTCTACATCATAATTATCATAGATGACCTATCGAGGTATGGTTACGTCTATTTAATGAAACATAAGTCGGAGTCGCTTGAAATGTTCAAACTATTTTGAAATAAGTTGAAAAAGCAAATTGAAAAGAGTATTAAAACTCTTCGATCTGACCGAGGGGATGAGTATCTTTCTAATGAGTTTCTGATATATCTAGGGAAGAATAGGATTCTCTCCTAATGGATCCCTCTTGGAACACCACAACCTAATGGTGTGTCTGAAAGGAGGAATCGAATCCTTTTAGACATGGTTTGATCCATGATGTGGTTCGCTGGTTTGCCGATCTCCTTATGGGGATATGCGCCTGGGTCAGCTTGTTGCATTCTAAATAGGGTTTTGACTAAATATGTTAATAAAATACCATATGAGATATGGACAGGGAGTAAGCCAGTGCTCTCACACCTTAGGATTTGGGGGTGTCCAGCTTATGTCAAACATTTAATGACAGACAAGTTTAGAACTAGGTCTGATAAATGTAGTTTTATAGATTATCCAAAAGAAACCAAAGGGTATTACTTCTGCCTTACTGATGAGCAAAAAGTGTTTGTCGGTCTTAAGGCAGTCTTTTTAGAAAAAAAGTTTCTTGGTGAAGGAACTAATGCCTCTAAGGTTAAACTTGATGAAGTTCGGTAGGTGGAAGAACAGACACAAGTTGTTGACCTAAGCTAGATCTAATTAGATCAGACCCAGAGTCCATTGTAGATGCACCCTTAAGGCAATCTGGTAGAGTACCATGTCAACCGGATAGATACTACGATTTTTTGGTTTGGAATGGGCATCCCATCAAACTCGATGAGTGTCGGATCCTGGTATCACTCTAATAATAATTGTTAGCGCATTGTCTTGGCATCACCTAGCTCTGATGCCATATTGCGGAAGCCCCTAATCTTTAGCGTGGACCATAGGAGACCTTTAATGTTCTCTAAGGCAGCGTATCATAGATCCATCACCTAGATCTATGCTGGGGCACCTCCCTCCTTGGGCTTGAGGGAGGCACCCCCTCTCTCTAGGGCTTCTTCAGGAACCTAGGGCAACTACTCTAGAGAGAAGAGAGAAGAGAGGTTGAAGGAAGAAAAGATCTGTATTGCTTTCACCTCTTTAAAATCCTAATACAACTTATATATTTATACATAGCCATTAGGCCCAACCAAAAACTTCCTTGGCTAACCCAATACATGAAAGCACTCATCAAGCCCATGTACCCCCATGTCTTCCATGCTCTCATCCTCTGGATCTAAGCCCGACTCATACATGAGTTAGCCCTCTTAAGACCTCTCAAACCAGGCCTTAAGACCCCTAGGATAAGTTTCTATCCTAGCCCCAAACCGACCCTTGCGTAGCTCTGCCCACGGACTGAGCCGGCTAGTCTCAACACTGAGTCAACTAACCCGAGATTGGGTCGGCTCAATTTTAGACTGAGCCGACCTAGTTGCATGCCATGCTATTGAGCCAACCTAGTTGCATGCCATGATGGAGTTCCAAACGTGCTCCTCTCTATTTGGCCTGTCCTCTAAGACTTAGCCGATCTAGTTTCGGACTGAGCCAGCTAACCTATAGAAATGATCTTTTTCTGCAGTCTTGATTTTCTAGCTTTGGTTTCTTTGTCCATCTTGAATTTCAGTTCTTCGAAGCACCAATCAAGCCCTTGAAATTCCTAGAGCCAACACCCTGGCTCCTCTTGTGGCCTTCCAAGGCTTGGGAGCACCATCAATCCTCACAATCTCCACCTTGGTGCCCTAAGCCTTAGCAAACCCCTCGGCAATACACTCTTGCATGATCCTGCTATCGATGTGCACCCTGACAGCACCTATGCAAACATTGCCTTCACCAATCCTCTTTAACTGTTGTGCACCTTTGAGGCCTTTGGGATGACCACCTCTATCGCTGAAGACCTGTGCTTGCTTCTTGGCACCACCCTGAAATTATAGGATCCCTTCTGCTTAGCAGCTGCATCACTTTCTCTAGACTTTTCTGGAGAACCTACAGTATTTCTGCACCAGCACATGCTGTAGCACCTGAGACGATCTCCTCAGAGCTATGCTGGTCCACCTGTATATACCACTCCACCAAAAACTATGCATCACCGGCATTGACCCTCAGCTCTAAACTCATGCCAAATTTTCTCTCTACCTGTTAAGCCACCACTACGGAGCTCCACCTATATCCGAAGTCCGCCTGATGCTACAAAAGTTGACTCTATCATCGAGTCCCTCGAGGCCAACCACTCAATGTTGCACTGTTGAGTCTGTCGCTGCACCTCAAACACCATTACTGCCTCTTCGAACCCTCCGCTCTCTACGGCCCTCTTTGAAGCTGTCTTAGATACCTCCGTAAGCCATGGGTACCTCCAAAACCCAAGAGCTCATCCAACTCTTCTTAATTCAATGATTGAACCCTAAGAAATTCCATCTTAGCCTTCCCCTCTTCTACCCCTATACCAACCATCACTTCAATTATGGTCAGAGGAACTACAGCTCAAACCTGTCCTAGGCTTAGACCCACCTACCTCATCTTAAGGCTCTCGAAACTCCATGGCTCTTCCTGAGACCTACTTTCGATCTTCCTGAGATGCTTCTGATACTCTCTACTAAGATACCTCCCTCGACTACTGCACCATCGAGCCTCTCTCAGCCCTTATGCCTCTAGGGTAGCGCTCCTGCAGCACTCCAGTGCTCCCTGATTCATCTCAACACTACCTTCTCATAGGTATCCAAGTCCTCTCTTGCTGTAGATAAACCATCCTCCACTAAACTGCGACTCTCCCTGGTACTCCTATAGAAAGAACCTGATCTAGAACACTCTCGACTGCCTGAGACCTCTTGGCGCTCCCTGAGACGTAATTTCGGTCTCACTAAGATGCCCTTACACTCTCTACTGAGATACCTCCCTCGGCTGCTGCACCACCGAGCCTCTCTCAGCCCCTATGCCTTTAGGATAGCGCTCCTATAGTACTTCAGTGCTCCCTAACTCGTCTCTACGTTGCTCTACAGCCGCCCAATCCTAACCTACTGGATCTCCATGGATCATCCATCTCCATCATCTCCAAGGCTCCATAAATCCATGCTTTGGTCGAACTGTTGAATACATCTTCAACTACTTTTTCATCTTCCTCCAACCGAAGGACGTATAGTCACTTCTTCAGCCTTCCTTCGATCATTGCCCCTTAGAAAACCTCTCTTCAACAGTCCCACACTATCTATCTTTCTAAAGAACCCTGATGCTCTCTGCTGAGATACTTTCCTCAGCTGATGCATCATTGAGCCTCTCTCAGTCCTACATCTCCAGAAAAGCGCTACTGCAGTACTCCAGCACTCCCTATCTTGTCTATCATCATACACCTTAATTTTTCCACCAAGATCGACCAGTAAATCATGCATCCAAACCTTCCATCCTGAGAAAAATCCTTCTCATTAATCCTCTCAGCCACCACCTTCAATCCATTGCTCCTAGTTGACCAAACCATAGCAATAACAAAGGTAGATCTAAGATATACTGTGGAATATTCATGCAAATTTCTGATTTCATCTTGTATGACTTTTACTTCGCTTCCATGCACTATCAAGCTCTGATACCAATTGTTAGGAATCTAGTATTGCTCTGATACCAATTGTTGGTGTATCATCTTGGCATCACCAGCTCTGATGCCATATTACGGAAGCCCGTGATCTTTAGCATGGACCATAGGAGATCTTCGATATTCTTTAAGGTAGCATATCATAGATCCATCACCTAGATCTATACTAGGGAACCTCCCTCCTTAGGCTTGAGGGAGGCACCCCCTCTCTCTAGGGCTTCTTCAAGAACCTAGGGCAACTACTCTAGAGAGAAGAGAGAAGAGAGGATGAAGGAAGAAAAGATCTATATTGCTTTCACCTATTTAAAACTCTAATACAACTTATGTATTTATACATAGACATTAGGCCTAACCAAAAACTCTCTGGCTAATCTAATACATGAAAGCACTCATCGAGCTCATATATACCCATATCTTCCATGCTCTCATCCTTTGGATCTAAGCCCGACCTATACATGAGTTAGCCCTCTTAAGACCTCTCAAACCAGGCCTTAAGACTCCTAGGATAAGTCCCTATCCAAGCCCCAAATGAACCTTCGCGTAGCTCTGCCTTCGGACTAAGTTGACTCAGTCTCAGTACTGAGCTGGCTAACCTGAGACTGGGTTGGCTCAGTTTTAGACTGAGTCGACCCAGTTGCATGTCATGCTACAGTCCCGAATGCTCTCTTCTCTATTTGCCCTATCCTCTAATACTTAGCTGCATCAGATGATGGGACTATCTACTGGAAGAGTTTCAAGTAGCATACTATGGCCGATTTAGTTTGCAAGATAGAGTATGTCATTGCATCAGATGCTATCAAAGAAGCAGTGTGGCTAAAGAAATTCATCACCAAGCTTGGAGTAGCACCTTTCCTTGATGGTCCAGTTCTGCTCTATTGCAATAGCTTTAGATCCATTGCTCAGGTGAAGGAATCGAAGGCACACCAACGGATGAAGCATATTCTATACCCCTATCATCTTATCCAAGATATCATGGATCAAGGTGACGTCGACCATTAGAAGATTGATGAAAAGAAAAACATGGCTAATTCATTCATTAAAGTTGTTGTGATGAAGGAGTTCAACGACTTCAAGTCGAAGATAGGTATTAGATACTACACTAATTGGCTTTAGTCCAAGTGGAAGATTGTTGGAAATATCTTCCAAAGCTAATAGTCAGCCTATTGATGGTTGAGCTATTATTTTATAAATGTATATGAATTATGAATTAATAAAAAATTATTTTAGCATTTTTCATCATAATTTTTTTTATCTTCTAATGAACTTCTATATTGTGATGAAGTTCTTAGGACTATCTGGATTCGATAAAGGAGGATTTATCATTTAATTCTTAAAATAGTTCACAATCAAATGATATGTCATTACTTAGGATGATAATATTTATTGAGTATAGATCGTTGTGTATCATATAGGTTGGTTATCCTCGTAACCAAGGAGTATTGTGATACTGATATGGCATGCAAGTGAGATATATGGATACATTTACACTGAATACAACCAACTCTGAAGCTTTTCTTCTATCAAGATTAGCTCAAATGAAATATGGGTGTAAGTGTCCCTCTGATCTGAGATCACCATGGTGACTTTCAAGCAACTCACTATGCTTTGGTGCTGGACTACTTAAATTTCTAATTCAGTGATGGAAGATTTTTGGGCACAGTCAAGTACTTGAGGAGTCAGTGCATGTATCATAATTGGATTGATCACTCCTAGTTTCAGGAGTTGTATTCAATTATGTTTCAATTTAGTAAAACCTTGATCAGGATAGTCTTAATGAGGAGTCACGGGACTAATTGCTTTGAGACATGACATGGATGTATTTTCTAGGATTGATAGTTTAACCCTGAGTCAATTATTACACAAAAATTATAGGGATGAATTATACGATAATCATATGTTAAATATATATGCCCTAGAAGCCAGAATTGGCTGACACTTGTAATACACTTCTAGAGGCAAAATTATAATTTTGACTATAATCAATAAAATGGGTTATTTTCTATCACATTTGTGTATTTAGTGTTTGTGATACATCCTTTGAGTTAATGGTAATGATAATTCATATTTTCAAGAGTTGAAAATTTAAGACATGAATAATCATTATTAACTCATAAAATGCTCCCGATCATAGGATCATCACGAGGATGGTGATTGATCCGGAAGGTTGGTGTACAATCGCTTCTCTTTAGTAGATGAGTCTAGAGTCTATGATGTGGAGACATCAAAACGAGAGTATAGATACTCGTTAGAGAATGAGGGCACCGAGCGTGACCACCTCGAGTAGTCATTAGGAAGTCTACCTTCTCGTCAATGATTGACTCGATGCTACAGTATTATGTCTGATTCCTTGATCTGAGGTGCATCGATAGTTCACCTTGAGGGTGTTATAGTTTGACTACACCATAACTCAGTCTCCTAGCCATTCGGAATCCTGAGGTGTATGTTGGCTATAGCATGTTCATTGTAGGAACTGGATTGCATCAAGATGGAATCTATCTACCTCGGTGGTAGAGGAGCAGCCCTATGATGATCATGAGAATCAAGTCCAGAAGTCCATGGCCATGGCAGAGTGAAATAATAGAAAGAGTTTCTATTTAGATTTTCACATCGGACTTGAATCGAATGATTACATCATATGACAGAAACTAGGGTTTGACGAGTTCACCTTAACCCTAATCTGATCGGGGCTCAAGATAGAAGAACTTAATCACATGGGTAGCTGCACCAAGAGGTTCGCATTCAGCTCTGATGGGTTGCCACCATATACTGCTAGGTGTCACTGGTGGATTTTGGAAGCAATTAGAATGATTTAGATGATCGATCAGTCTAGCTGTATGAATCAGAAGAGTTTTGATCCATCGAAAGAAGTTTTGATGATGTCGATGATAGAGATTATGACATATCCCATTACCATACAGAACTGAATCTAACTGGGTCATACAAACAAGGGTTTGAATCTGGTGATCATCAATTGAACTGATCCAGTTCAATTGATCTGAATGAGATTCAATTAGGTTCAAGGAAAATCGTGCTAGCACTCGATTGAACCTAACGTTCTTCTTTTACTATCATAAATAGTTGTCCTGACTGAGCCAAAGGAGTTTGTGCTCATTCAAAGGCCTTCACCTGATCTGACTAGAGCCTGTCTAGGTTAGAAAAGGATTGTCTTATTTTGTAAGAAAATACCTATCATTTTTGGTCACCTACCATTTCTCGTTCTTTGACTTTGATCAAAAGTTGACCTTTGACTGGTCAAATATTGACCATTGATACTTTGACTTCTGTCCATGTGTCATGCACCTATTGGAGAGTTGGTTGGGGCCTATCCCCCTACCAAAACCTGACAAGGAGGAGGGCACACGCCACCCTTGGCATGTGCCCAAGTTTGAGGTGCCTAGGAGTCCCTATTGGACAGGGACTCCATCTCCTTTTTGGATTCCGATTAGACTTCTTCTAAGAACCAAATTTGACTGGTCTTAGGCACCATCTAAGGAGGAATCCAAGGGACTCTATTCCCACTAATCAAATTTAGATCTAATTTCACAAAGGGTTATGATTGGTTGGGAAGAAGAGGAGTTGGATCACGCATAGTCTATAAATAAGACCCTGCACCCAACTCAAAGAACATTGAAAAATTCCCATGCCCCAAGGCTGACTCTCCTCTCCTCTTCCATGCCAAGTCCACCTTCTCCCTCTCCTCTCCACACCCAAAGGAGTTTGGGATCTTAGTTGGTGCAATCCAGATGAGAGAAAGGCGACAGAAAGCTAGAAGGCTGCACAACTGCAAAGGACAACTATTGATCTTCAAAAGGTGTTTAAAGATCCTCCAAATCTGATTTTTGGAGATATGATAGAGAAGAAGAGGATCTCAAGATCCTGCCTGAGTGGATACCGATAGAAGTCAGGCACTTGCATGGCTAGATCCAGATCCTTCCACTGCATACAGAATCATCAATGGGTTATAGGATTACCCTACATCAAGATAAATTAAATATGATTTAATTTATCTATATTTTATTTTTATTATTAAAATAATAAAGATTAAATTTGAAATATTTTAGATTTAATTTGGATCAAAGAAAAAAAATTTTTAAAATATATCTCTTGATCCAATCAGATCTGAACGAACCTGGTCCGAGAAATCAGGATTTTCCCTTCAACTGGTATCAGAGCCAAGGTTCTAAAGTATTTAAATCTGATTTTAAGTTTATTCTAATTAAAAAATATATAATTTTAGATGTCACATAAGATGTGATCAGATTTGAAATTAGAAAAAATTAAAATTAAATGATTTGGATCTAAGATTAGAAAATATGCATGACTAGTTCTAAAATAGAATAGTTCTATAGAATAGTCTTGCATGTTTATAATTTAATTTAATTAAATTATATTTTAGATCTATTTATTTACTATTTTTTGATATTATAATTATTATAATAATATCTAAAAAATAGAAAATAAAAATTATTTAATTTTAAACATCATATGAGATATGATTGATGCATGTCTAGACTAGTTGTAGAATAGTTCTACATAGTTATCTAGATTAGAGTTTATTTTGATAAGATCAATTTAAATCTAATTTTTTAGATTATTATGAGATAATTTAGATCTAAAAATATGCATGATTCGATACATGAGATGTATGCAAAATATGCCATGATTAGATCTAATTTGTATATGAGATATATGATATAGATCTAAAACTGTTTTGTAGTATTACATGTTCCTGATTAAGGCGTTCCTCTTGGCCGTCCAGTCATAAGAATGAAGAAAGGTTTAAAGGCCCTCTCCTCTAATTAGATGGGGCATTCTTATAATGTGTAGGGGTGCTGCATGTTCGTCCTTAATCAGAAACCCAAAACTTACTTTCTGCAAAACCTTAGATCCTGAAACCCTAGGATTTATTGTGCATATTTTATTTATGAACCCTACTTAATTAAAAATTAAGATTATGGAATATTAATTAGGTCTAAAATTGAGAATTTCATATCTAAGACATATTCATAATACTGGGTTCGGGCTTGGGTAGCTCAATTAGGTCTAAGCGGTTGATCAAACCGAATCAAGAGTTGGTTAGATGGGATCAACAATGCTTAAATTGACCAGCCTAATAGGATTAAGTCTGGGTCAAGATCGAGTCACGATCAAGCAAGACCTAATTAGGCTCAAAGGTTAGAGTCTGGATTGTAGGCTAACCCAATTGGTTCTGACTCAATAATTTGGTGTCTAAGGTAAGTTTGGCACATACGACCGACTGGTTTTTAATTGGGAGCTACTCGACCTGAATGCATTCTTGTACGAGTTAATGGCATATCCCTTCCACCGATCTCACTTATCTGACCATATCTGTCGACTCAGTTCTAATTTGAGGTGGTCAATAATCCGAGCTAACCCATGCCACTAGGTTAGTCATAATTGTTATGACTATGACAAGTCTAGTTTAATGAGACCTGAATCAATTCTCCCTAAGAAAAGATTAAGTCTGAGGTCTTCCACCATTGTAGATGTGCAGGGCCCTTTCCGAGGTTGATTGTTCTCGGCTGGATACAGTGGCTCAGTTGCACCGAAAGATGCAACCATGTCTATTAGGCATTGGATGCTATGGGCTAGGAGGATGAGTTGGGCTCAATATTTTGGATACGGTGAGAGACTCAATTAGGAATCCAATTTGTGCAAATGGTGGGTCTGACTTAACTAAGGAGTGGATCAATATTTTGGATATGCGATGAGATTCATGAATTAGAGATCAAGTTTGGGTGCACCATGATTAGAGAATCATTGAACAAGAGTTGTTCACTCATTGGCTAACCCATCACCAATAACTGTTAGGTGAGGTGATGAGTCAGTTGGTGAGACCGCACCACCCACTAGAAATCATTAATCGTGGAGATTTTTGCATCTCTATAGAGGGAGTGTAGGGATCCGAAAAAATAGTGGGAGCTAATTTATTTAAAAATAAAATTTCTAAACAAATTGGTCAAGTCATAATTACAATATCTAACTAGAATCTTTGACTCTCTACAAAAAATAATCTGCGTCCAACCCATTGGCACGTATCCTGGACACACATAGACTGACCGGACCCAATTATAAAGATTGGCTCAGAAACTATAAAATCATTTTGGATTCGAAGAAGTTAACCCATGTATTGGATCAGGACCCTCCCATCTTACCAGCCCGTCCATCCACTGAATAGAGAGAGTCTCTAGAAAAATGGATAGACGAAGATAATAAGGCCAGATATTACATGTTGGGCTCGATGTCTGATGAGCTCCAGCACCAACATGAAGATATCGGGACTGCTCGCCAAATGTTGGCTCACCTGTAGGAGATGTTTGGTGAACAGAGTCGCGCAGCCAAGTATCAAGTCATGAAATGACTTTTTAAGGCTAAGATGCGTGATGGGCAGTCAGTCCAAGATCACTGTCTGATGATGATCAAGGACTTGGAAGAGCTTGAGAAGCTCGGTGTGAAGTTAGACTTGGATCTGCAGAACGATATTATTCTGCAATCCTTGACTGATGCATATGGGCAATTCATCATGAATTACCACATGCATAAACTTCAAAATTCCTTGGCCGAATTAATGAACATGCTGGTCACCGCTGAGCTTTCTATGAAAGGTTCTAAAGGCTCAGTTCTTGCTATGGAACAGGACTTCTTCCAAAAGAAAGTCTTCTAGAAAGAAAAAGAAAGTCTGCAAAAAAGCAGAAGGTGGAAGGAGGAAAGAAGAAGAAGGCAGAGCCGAAGAAGAAAGGCCACTGTCAAAAAAAAGTGTTTCCATTGCAACAGCGACGGCCATTGGAAGCGAAACTGCCCTACTTACCTGGCCACCCTGAAGAACAAGAAGGAAGGTCCTTCTGGAGGTATGCTCGTTATTGAGTCTAACCTTACGATTTCTTCTGCATCCAGTTGGGTGCTTGACTCTGGTTCTAGTGCTCATCTGTGCACTTCCATGCAGGGTCTTGAGGATAGCAGGAGGCTGAGGGATGGAGACATGATCCTACGCATCGGTAATGGAGCAAGAGTTGCTGCAGTGGCCGTGGAAACATACCCTCTTCGATTACCATCTGGTTTAGACTTAGTTTTGAAAGACTGTTATTATGTGCCTGCAGCTAGCAGGAATTTGATTTCTGTTTCATGCTTAGCACTAGAAGGCTATGTGATTACCTTCTTTAAGGACTTTAAGGACATTGTAACATTCTTTATGAAAGAAAATAAAATTGCAAATGGTTTCCTTATTAATGGTCTTTATCAGCTACATATTGATGTACCTGTTCTAACTATCGAGCAAAACATGAATGCCAAATGACCTAGGGATAGTCCAAACGATAGGTATCTATGGCACCTGAGATTAGGTCATATAGCAGAAGATAGGATCAACAAATTGGAGAAAAATGGGCTATTGAGTCCATTGACTTTCGAGTCATATCCAACTTGTGAATCTTGTCTTCAAGGCAAAATGACTAAACTTCCCTTTTGTAGGACATGGGGAAAGGGCCACAGATCTCCTTGCCCTAGTACATACTGATGTGTGCGGCCCATTTGATGTGCCGGCTAGAGGCAATTTTGTCTACTTCATTACCTTTACCGATGATCTGTCTAGGTATGGGTATGTGTATCTTATGAGACACAAGTCTGAAGCTTTTGAAAAGTTCAAAGAATTCAGACATGAAGTAGAAAAATAAACTAAAAAACCCATTAAGGTTCTTCGATCAGATCGAGGAGGTGAATACCTTAGCCGAAAATTCCTAGACTATCTCAAAAAAAATGGCATAGTCTCTCAATGGACTCCACCAGGAACACCTCAACTCAATAGGATTTCAGAATGGAGAAATCGGACTCTATTGGATATGGTCTGATCCATGATGAGCTTCACAGACCTTCCTGATTTTCTTTGGGGACATTCATTATTAACTTCAATTTATCTACTGAATAGGGTTCCCTCTAAAACCGTTCCTACCACACCATATGAGATATGGCATGGTAAGAAACCAAGTCTGAGTCATCTCAGAATTTGGGGTTGTCCGGCTCATGTCAAAAGACAACAAGCGGACAAGTTAGAGTTTAGGTCCTTCAGAGCTCGATTCATAGGATATCCTAAAGAGTCATTAGGATACTATTTCTATATTCCAGAAGACCACAATGTGATTGTGAGTCGACATGCCATCTTTCTTGAAAAATAGTTTATTCAAGATAGCGGCATTGGAAAGCAGATTAAGCTTGATGAGAAAGTCTCACAAGTACAACGAGCTAAGGACCAATTGGAACCAAATCAGGTTGAGCCAATAAGAACACTACCTCCTCCACCTCGTAGATCGAAAAGTTTTCCGTCCCCCTGAAAGATACTTAGGTATTATTTCAGAGGAAGTAGAGAAAATGTTCCTCGTAGGTAATGGTGCTCATGGTGATGATCCCAAAACCTACAATGAGGCGATATCAGATATCGACTCTGAGAAATGGCTAGAGGCAATGCAGTCAGAAATTGACTCGATGCACTCAAACCAAGTCTGGACCTTGGTAGATCCACCAGAAGGTATAGTACCTATTGGGTGTAAATGGATCTTCAAGAGAAAGATTGGTGCAGATGGGAATGTGGAGACATTCAAGGCTAGACTAGTGGCAAAAGGTTATAGTCAACGCGAAGGCATTGACTATCAGGATACCTTTTCCCCAGTGGCTATGCTAAAATCCATCCGCACATTGCTTGCCATTGCAGCCTATTTCGATTATGAAATATGGCAAATGGATGTGAAAATGGCATTCTTAAATGGATATCTTGAGGAAGATATCTATATGGAACAGCCGCTAGGTTTCACATCCAGTGATACTGATCACAAGGTTTGCAAGCTGCAAAGGTCCATATATGGACTTAAGCAAGCATCTCGGAGCTGGAACACTCATTTCAATGATGTGATCAAAATATTTGGTTTCATCAAAAATGAAGAGGAACCGTGTGTCTTCAAAAAGGTCAGTGGGAGCGCTGTTGTCTTCCTCGTATTGTACGTGGATGACATCCTCCTTATTGGGAATGATATTCCCATGATGACAATAGTCAAATTATGGTTGTCCAAGGAATTCTCCATGAAAGACCTAGGTGAAGCATCCTTTATTCTAGGAATTAAGGTCTATAGGGATAGACCGAATAGGATGCTAGGACTTTCACAGAAGATGTACATAGAGGAAGTACTAAAGAGGTTTAGTATGGAAAACTCTAAGAGGGGATTAATACCCTTCAGACATGGTATTCATCTTTCCAAGAAGATGTGCCCTAGCACACCTGAGGAAATAGAACGCATGAGCAAGATCCCTTATGCTTCTGCAATAGGGAGCCTCATGTATGCCATGCTATGTACACGACCTGATATAGCCCATGCTGTGAGTGTCACAAGCAGATATCAGTCAAATCCAGGTGAAGAACACTGGACTTCTGTGAAATGTATCCTTAAGTACTTGAGAAGAACTAAGGATATGATGTTGGTCTTTGGTAATGGAGAACTCCAAGTCCAGGGATACACAGACTCGGATTTCATGTCCGATATAGATGATCGAAAGTCGACATCTGGGAGTCTGTTTGTGTGCAATGGTGGTGCTGTCAGCTGGAAGAGTTCCAAGCAAACCGTGATAGCAGATTCCACCATGGAAGCAGAATATATCGCTGCATCAGAGGCTGCGAAGGAAGCATTCTGGTACAAGAAGTTTGCTGCAGAAATTAGGAGTAATGCCATCAGATGCCATTCCTCTATACTGCGACAACAATGGCACCATAGCCCTTGCTAAGGAGCCGAGGTCTCACCAGAAATCCAAGCACATTGAGCGGCGATACCACCTCATCCGCGATTACCTCGAGAAGGGTTACGTCGAGGTCAAGAGAGTCGAACTCCATAGATAATGTGGCAGACCCACTTACAAAGCCGTTGGGCCAGCAGAAGATCGAAGCCCACCTTGAGAAGATGGGACTTAGACTTGTAGCCAATTGGCTTTAGGACAAGTGGAAGATTGTTAGATATATGTGCCCTAGAAGCCAGAATTGGCTGACACTTGTAATACACTTCTAGGGGCAAAATTATAATTTTGACTATAATCAATAAAATGGGTTATTTTCTATCACATATGTGTATTTAGTGTCTGTGATACATCCTTTGAGTTAATGGTAATGATAATTCATATTTTCAAGAGTTGAAAATTTAAGACATGAATAATCATTATTAACTCATAAAATGCTCCCGACCATAGGATCATCACGAGGATGGTGATTGATCCGAAAGGTTGGTGTACAATCGCTTCTCTTTAGTAGATGAGTCTTGAGTCTATGGTGTGGAGACACCGGAGCGAGAGTACAGGTACTCGTTAGAGAACGAGGGCACTGAGCGTGACCACCTCGAGTAGTCATTAGGAAGTCTACCTTCTCGTCAATGACTGACTCGATGCTGCAGTAGTGTGTCTGGTTCTTTGACCTGAGGTGCATCGGCAGTTCACCTTGAGGGTGTTATAGTTTGACTACACCATTACTCGGTCTCCTAGCCATACAGAATTCCTGAGGTGTATGTTGGCTATAGCATGTTCATTGTAGGAACTGGATTGCATCAAGATGGAATCTATCTACCTCGGTGGTAGAGGAGCAGCCCTATGATGATCATGAGAATCAAGTCCAAAAGCCCATGGCCATGGCAGAGTGAAATAATAGAAAGAGTTTCTATTTAGGTTTTCACATTGGACTTGAATCGAATGATTACATCATATGACAGAAACTAGGGTTTGACGAGTTCACCTTAACCCTAATCTGATCGAGGGCTCAAGATAGAAGAACTTAATCACACAGGTAGCTGCACCAAGAGGTTCGCATTCAGCTCTGATGGGTTGCCACCATATACTGCTAGGTGTCACTGGTGGATTTTGGGAGCAATTAGAATGATTTAGATGATCGATCATTCTAGCTGTTCGAATCAGAAGAGTTCTGATCCATCGAAAGGAGTTTCGATGATGTCGATGATAGAGATCATGACATATCCCATTACCATACAGAACTGAACCTAACAACATCACACAAATAAGGGTTTGAATCTGGTGATCATTAATTGAACTGATTCAGTTCAATTGATCTGAATGAGATTCAATTAGGTTCAAAAAAATCGTGCTAGCACTCGATTGAACCTAACGTTCTTCTTTTACTATCATAAATAGTTGTCCTGACTGAGCCAAAGGAGTTTATGCTCATTCAGAGGCCTTCTCCTAGTCTGACTGGAGCCTATCCTGGTCAGAAAAGGATTGTCTTATTTTGTAAGACAATACCTGCCATTTTTGGTCACCTACCATTTTTCGTCCTTTGACTTTGGTCAAAAGTTAACCTTTGACTGGTCAAATGTTGACCATTGATACTTTGACTTCTGTCCACATGTCACGCATTTATTGGAGAGTTGGTGGGGGCCTATCCCCTTGTTAGAACCTAGCAAGGAGGAGGGCGTACGCCATCATTGGCGTGTGCCCAAGTTTGAGGCGCCTAGGAGTCCCTATTGGACAGGAACTCCATCTCCTTTTTGGATTCCAATTAGACTTCTCCTAGGAACCAAGTTTAACTGGTCTTAGGCACCATCTAAAGAGGAATCCAAAGGACTCGATTCCCACTAATCAGATTTATTTCTGATTTCACAAAGGATTATGATCGATTGAGAAGAAGAGGAGTTGGATCATGCATAGTCTATAAATAAGACCCTACGCCTAACTCAAAGAGCATTGAAAAATTTCCACCCCCAAAGGCTGCCTCTCCTCTCCTCTACCATGTCAAGTCTACCTTCTCCCTTTCCTCTCCATGCCCAAAGAAGTTTGGGATCTTAGTTGGTGCAATCCAGACGAGAGAAAGGCGACAAAAAGCTAGAAGGCTGCACTGCTACAAAGGACAACTACTGATCTTCAAAAGATATTTTGAAGATCCTCCAGATCAGATCCAGATCTAATTTTTGGAGATATGATAGAGAAGAAGAGGATCTCTAGATCCAGCCAAAGTGGATACTAGTAGAGGCCAGGCACTTGCGTGGCTAGATCCAGAACCTTCCACTGCATACAGGATCATCAACGGATAATTGGATTACCCTACATCAAGGTAAATTAGATATGATTTAATTTATCTATATTTTATTTTTATTATTAGAATAATAAAGATCAGATCTAAAACATTCTATATCTGATTTGGATCAAAGAGAATTTTTTTTTGAAATATATCTCTTGATTCGATCAGATCTGAACGAACCTGGTCCAAAAAATCAGGATTTTTCCTTCACCATATTCATGTAGGTTTTGATTGTTGCGATTACGACTATTCAACCAATCCAAATGTTGGGTACCATTGCTAGATTGTTACTTTGATTAGTATAGGAAATGATTCCTATGCTATCAGCTTAGGTTCAAACCTGTGGAGTCACACTAGTGATTTCTACCTAATCTGTTGGCTGTGGTCAAGAGTCCCAGTGAATTGGGACTCTTCGACCAAATGTATTATAGCATTATGACACTGAGTCCTACTTGTCTAAAACTCTTTGGTCAAGAGTATGGACTCTGTGATCGCAAGTTCCATTCATTTCGAACATCGAGGTTAAGAGTCTCACTAGACTGGGACTCTTCGATTAGGATTTTATATTGATGAACTCTATTGCCTAGTGACCTATCAGATTTGGACATTAAGATTATGAGAGGTTTAATTAGTGATTTTAAATCAATTTGATTGAGTTATGATTTTTGATTCAAGTCCAATTGAATTGGTTTTAGTTGGGTTTAACCCGATTAGGTCACAAGTTGACCTAATTGTCGAGAAGGTTCGAATCCTGATTTGATCAGAGATTGGGTTTGATCAATTTTTAATTTTATTAAGATTTAATTAAGCTTAATTAAGCCTAAATAGATCAAATTTAATTTATTCTAATTGGGCCTAACCAATTTTGATTGGGTTGGTTCAGTTGGTTGAAATTTGAATTTCAAAGACTAATTTGACTAGTCTTCTCTTCCCATATGCTACCTATGTCCCATGTCCAGTTAGAATTTGATTTTTATTCTCTCATGACTTTTCTCTTTTGTGAGTTCATTTGGTGCATAGGAAGAGGCTTCAATCATCTCTGAGAGAGAGAAAACCAAGAGAGAAGGGGCGCAAGGTTTTTAGGGTGAGTGCAGTCCTAGGTACTCGACCTAGGTTTCGAAAAGCCATTGCATGAGCTACAAGCATCGTAAGCCCACAAAATTTTAGATAGAATCTTCTCTGCATCTCTACTACATCTACCAGCAATCTAAAGCATCCGTGAAGCCCATAGATGAAGATCGAAGCTGATCGATCAAAATAGCCCCTGAAAGATTTCGATGTCGAGCTAGCACTCGTGAGGAGTTGATCCAGACCAGGAGGCTCATATGGATGATCTATGGAGGCCAAATATCTATGTGGCTGCATTGTGATCGGACCTCCTCGATGATGATTAGATGGCGGTAATCGACTATCTATGAAAAGGTCTTATATTCTGAATACATAGATGTAGTAAATAGTTTGCTGCATAGTTTTATTTTTTTAGAGCTATATGAATGCATGCATATTATGCTTAGATCCTTAGTGTAGAATTTAATATTATAATATGATCAGTAGATAATTAATTAGATTAATTACTTTTTTTACTATATTTTTGCTATTTTTGAAAAAAATTTTGAAAGTAGCACTGCAAACCCTACACTATTTTCTTCAGATATAACTTAAAGGATTCACATCCATAGATGAGTCCAAAGCATGTAAGCTTCAGAGATCTATTTATGGATTGAAGTAGAAATCTCAAAGTTGGAACATGCATTTTGATAAGATATTCAAAATATATGGCTTTGTTAAGAATGGAGAAGAGCCTTGCATATACAAGTGGAAAATGATTCAATGGTGGTATTCCTTGTACTGTATGCGGATTACATTCTCTTAGTCGGAAATGACATCCCTACACTACAGAAAATAAAAGTATGGCTATCATCTCAGTTCTCCATGAAAGACTTAGGAGAAGCATCTTACATCATAGGGATGAAGACCTACAGGGATAGATCTAAGAGGATGCTTGGATTATCCTAGTCCACGTACATAGAAACTGTGCTGAAGTGATTTAGTATGAAGAGTTTCAAGAAAGGCTATCTTCTAATAGGCCATAGAATTTCTTTCTCTAAGAAAGATTATCCGACAATTTATGAAGAGAGAGAGCATATGAGTAGAATCCCATATGCTTCGGTAGTGGGATCTATCTGTACATTATGACATGTATGAGATTAGATATGGCATACTTACCAGGAGTAATAAGTAGATACCAATCTGATTTAGGAGAAAATCATTGGAAGATTATAAAAATCATTCTTATATATTTGAGAAATACTAAGGATCAATGGCTAATTTATGGCAAGTTAGATTTGAAACTTGTGAGATTTATAGACTTCAATTTTCAATCTAACCATGATAATAGTAGAAGTGCGTTAGATTATGTATTTATCCTTAATGATGGAGCTATCTGCTGGAAAAGTTTCAAGTAACACACTATGGTAGATTCAGTTTGCGAGGCAAAGTATATCGTAGTATCCGATGCTGCAAAGAAAACTGTGGCTGAGAAAATTTATTACCGAGTTCAGAGTGGCACCCTCCCTTGATGGTCTAGTCCTGTTCTACTACAACAGCACTGGAGCCATTACTCAGGCAAAGGAACCAAAAGTGCATATTCTATGTCGCTACCATCTTGTGTTGAAGATCATAGATTGAGATGATGTCGATCTTCAGAAGATCGATGGAAAGAAGAATCTAGCCAATCCATTCACTAAAATTCTGGTGGTAAAGGAGTTCGATAATCATAAATTAAAGATGGGTATAAGATTCTGTACCGAGTAGCTTTAGGATAAGTGGGAGTTATTGAAAAATATGTCCCAAAGTCAATCTTCAACCTATTGACAGTTGAGCTAATCATGTAATTATAAATGATTTATTATGAATAAAATATTTATTCTAGCTTTTTTGTTACATGTGTACATCTTCTTACGAACTTTTGTGTTGTGATGAAGTCTTTAAGACTATTTAGATTTGATAAAGAGAGGATTTATTATTTAGTCCTTAAATTTATTCATGATCAAATGATACATTATTATCTAGGATGATAACGTTTATCAAGTATAGGTCATTGTATGCCATATGGATTTGTTGTTCTTTTAATCAAGGAGTGTGGAGATACTAGTATAGCATGCAGGTGAGATGTAGGATCCGTTTATGCTCTAGAACTATCTTCAACTTTTGATACCAAGTATCAAAGTTGGATCCCACCAACTTATTATTGTCTAATAATGATTAGGGCGATAGAGAAGTGGCCATATCTGCATCAAGAAAAACCATAACCTAATTAGTAATTGATTCATTAAACCTAAAAATTTAAACTTTAATCAAAAAATTCTTCCACTATTTTATTCAAACTGGTTGCCTCTACCTCCAATTCGAGAAATTATCTTAATTTCTTAGTGGGTACTAGAATCCACATAGACTGCACACGAGCTCAACTTTGATTGGCCAATCCATATACATCTAAGGATAGATTTATAAATAATTATTTTTTCAAATAATTTTTAGTAATTAAATTTTTATCCCAATCTCTAATCAGTAGGCTTTGGCCTCTACTGAAAAGGTTCGATTAGGTCCAACCATTAACATGACCATACTTGGTCCATCAAATCAACGAATGATTAGGCCCAACTTTGGTTGGCTAACCTAAACACCATTTAAAAGAATATAGCCAAGAAATAATATAATGAATGATAATTCCATTAGTCGATAAGCACCAGACCTTTGGGCCTCCAATGATTATCCAACTAATGAACCCATTACCACCCACTTAATGGAAGGCTATGATCAAGTTGTCATAATAACTATTTCATTTTAGGGACCTAATAATTTTAGAGGATTTAATTTTTAAAGAAGAGAAAAGATCAGATTAATCAACTTGTCATGATCCTCCCACTAGCTTCACCAAGCCAGCTTAAGGAAGATCATCAATAGATTGGTCTAGGAGCATCTAAATCAGTCACACTGATTTACCTAGCTAGCATAGATCAGCTCGAATAGTCAAGTGATCTGATCAAAATATAATTTCACTAAGAGGTCAGGTAAGTTCGATCAGTGGGAGGGTCTGCCAAAGCTTGTCTTAGACACCATCAGAAATGGCTAGGTAAGTAGGCTGCCAATTAAAGACCACTGGTCTGGTTTATCTTAGATCCCAACTGATTTAATTAGTCTTGATTAGGTTAACCTAATAGTTCGTGTTAGACCACGTAGCTAAGAATCAAGTTCATCTTGCATCTTTTTAAACACATGGACTTGACCAAGTACAACTATTATAATTGATCTAGAGAATCCTTGATCTAATCTAAGATAATAATCAATTAGATTTAGTCAATTCTCTAATTAAATTTATTCTTTAATCTAATCCTAGGTATAATTCAATTAATGGACCTAATCTCCACTAACCCTTTTAACCCAATGTGTTATGATTTGTGTCTTAGGATCTTCAATTCACAATCCTAGATCCTAATCAAATAACTTCTTAATTCTTAATTAAGTTTTGGACTGAGGGTTGGGGTTTGACTTTTCAAAAATAATTTTTATATTTATAAAATATGATTCTACTAATCAAGTTACATGTTTGATTCGCAATCAGTATGCAAATAAAGTAAGCATGAAACTACCTTAGATCTAATCTAAAAAGATTCATATAATTGAAACAGTTTCAACTCCAATCAATCATAAATTATCTTAGATCAAATCTAACATATTCATAATGATTAAAATTAGATTAAAATATTTTTAATTAGATCATAAAATTTTTTAGATCTAATCTAAAATTTTATGATTAATATTTTAAATCAGCACATACTAGGATAATCTCTCCACTGTAAGGGATAAACCTTACAGCAGGACCACCTTACAATCAGTCCGTGTAATCTAAAACTTATTTTTAGATCTAAAATTCTTTCAAATCTAATAAATCATAAATAAGATTAGATCATATCTAATAAATTTATGATAAAAAATAGATATATATGAAGTAGGACAACCTCTCCACTATAAGGGATAAACCTTACAGCAGGACAACCTTATAATCAGTTTGTATGATCATGATTTTTAATTTTAAATTTAATAATTATATTATAAATTAGATCTAATCTTAGAAATAATTTAAACATGCACATATAATCATGTAATAATTAACCTAGGCTCTGATACCAATTGAAGGAACTAGATCTAAGGTTTTAGGACTAGATCTTGAAATTTTTTTATGATCTGACAGCAAAAGACTAAAATAAATAAAATTTATTCATAAAAAATAAAGAATTCCAAGATCTAATATCTTATTATATGATTTATCATGATATTAAATCAAAAATTAAAAATATTAGAAAGAAAAATATGTTGATCATATCAACATGAATCTACACTACATCTAATGCAGATATATAATAATAGATCAGATCTATATTACCTATGCAAGTTAGATGTTCTAACTTGCTGATCTGAACTGTAGAATGAAGCTCCAAGCCACATACGGTTTCAGCCTCTAAGAGATATCCACATGAGCCTACGAACCCCAATCAGAAGTTTGATGCAGGAAATCAGCATGGTATGCTAGTACTGTACTTATCTTTCTTCGATGGTCGATCCGGTGCTTCCTTCTTCATGACTTGAATACTCCAAAAAAAATAAAAAAAAAAATACTTTCAATCAGAAACAATACTTGAAAATCTCTATGAAAGAGGAGGAGAAAGGAAGAGCAAAAGACCCTAGAAGAAGATCCTCTTCCTTTTTTCTTTTCTCTCACCTAGACACCTAGATTGGTGTCTATGAAATCCCCATGCCCAAAGAGTCTCTTTCTCTAATTTTCACATGCTTAAGAGTCCTCTCAATGATCTAGAATTAGTATAAAATTTAGTCCAAAAGAACCTCTTAATAAAGAGACATGAAAGAGTCTTCATTGGGTCAAATTCTTATATAAGGTAAGAACATATATGGCAAGTAGTTGGGGTGCCCAACACTTGGGCGCCCCCTCCTTTGTTTCAGGCATGGACTACTAGGGAAGGTGCATAAAAATTTCTCCTTTTAACCATTGAAATCAAAGGAGAAATCAGGGTGGGGCAGCATACATTGGAAGAGACCAAGTTTATTAGGATTGTATCATATAGAGTCCAACAAATTTCAACAACTTTCCATCTATTGATCCAGTCCACAACTAAATGCCATATAGGAAATAGAGGAGAAGGGTGGGCATGCATGATGATTAGGGAGAGAGGAGATTTGTCATCAGAAATAAGAGAAAAAGAGCATGGGGGCATGGGACATAGGTGGCTCAAGCAAGACGGATCCTAGTCTTACTAAGATTCTATATTTGACTTGATCAAATATGGTTTCTCAAACTAAATCATGTTAGATATATGTGCCCTAGAAGCCAGAATTGGTTGACACTTGAAATACACTTTTAGGGGCAAAATTATAATTTTGACTATAATCAATAAAATGCATTATTTTCAATCACATATGTGTATTTAGTGTTTGTGATACATCCTTTGAGTTAATGGTAATGATAATTCATATTTCAAGAGTTGAAAATTTAAGACATGAATAATCATTATTAACTCATAAAATGCTCCCGACCATAGGATCATCACGAGGATGGTGATTGATCTGGAAGGTTGGTGTACAATCACTTCTCTTTAGTAGATGAGTCTTAAGTCTACGGTGTGGAGACACCGGAGCGAGAGTATAGGTACTCGTTAGAGAATGAGGGCACTGAGCGTGACCACCTCGAGTAGTCATTAGGGAGTCTACCTTCTCATCAATGACTGACTCGATGCTGCAGTAGTGTGTCTGGTTCTTTGACCTGAGGTGCATCGATAGTTCACCTTGAGGGTGTTATAGTTTGACTACACCATTACTCGATCTCCTAGCCATTCGAAATCCTGAGGTGTATGTTGGCTATAGCATGTTCATTGTAGGAACTGGATTGCATCAAGATGGAATCTATCTACCTCGGTGGTAGAGGAGCAGCCCTATGATGATCATGAGAATCAAGTCCAGAAGCCCATGGCCATGGCAGAGTGAAATAATAGAAAGAGTTTCTATTTAGATTTTCACATCGGACTTGAATCGAATGATTACATCATATGATAGAGACTAGGGTTTGACGAGTTCACCTTAACCCTAATCTGATCGGGGCTCAAGATAGAAGAACTTAATCACACAGGTAGCTGCACCAAGAGGTTCGCATTCAGCTCTGATGGGTTGCCACCATATACTGCTAGGTGTCACTGGTGGATTTTGGGAGCAATTAGAATGATTTAGATGATCGATCATTCTAGCTGTTCGAATCAGAAGAGTTCTGATCCATCGAAAGGAGTTTCGATGATGTCGATGATAGAGATCATGACATATCCCATTACCATACAGAACTGAACCTAACTGGGTCACACAAACAAGGGTTTGAATCTGGTGATCATCAATTGAACTGATCCAGTTCAATTGATCTGAATGAGATTCAATTAGGTTCAAGAAAATCGTGCTAGCACTCGATTGAACCTAACGTTCTTCTTTTACTATCATAAATAGTTGTCCTGACTGAGCCAAAGGAGTTTGTGCTCATTCAGAGGCCTTCACTTGGTCTGACTGGAGCCTTGTCCAGGTCAGAAAAGGGTTGTCTTATTTTGTAAGACAATACCTACCATTTTTGGTCACCTGCCATTTCTTGTCCTTTGACTTTGGTCAAAAGTTGACCTTTGACTGGTCAAATGTTGACCATTGACACTTTGACTTTTGTCCACATGTCATGCACCTATTGGAGAGCTGGTGGGGGCTTGTCCCCCTACCAGAACCTGGCAAGGAGGAGGGCACACGCCACATGCACGCACCTATTGGAGGCTGGTGGGGGCTTGTCCCCCTACCAGAACCTAGCAAGGAGGAGGGCGCACGCCACCCTTGGCGTGTGCCCAAGCTGGAGGCGCCCAGGAGTCCCTGTTGGATAGGGACTCCATCTCCTTTTTGGATTCCAATTAGAGTTCTCCTAAGAACCAACTTTGACTGGTCTTAGGCACCCTCTAAGGAGGAATCCAGGGGACTCTATTCCCACCAATCAGATTTAGATCTGATTTCACAAAGGGTTGTGATTGGTTGGGAAGAAGAGGAGTTGGATCATGCTTAGTCTATAAATAAGACCCTGTGCCCAACTCAAATTATGATTGGAATCATAATTCTCCATGCCCCAAGGCTGCCTCTCTCCTCTTCCTCCATGCCAAATCCACCTTCTCCCTCTCCTCTCCATGTCCAAAAGTGTTTTGGACCTTGGTTGGTGCAATCCAGATGAGAGAAAGGCGACTGAAAGCTAGAAGGCTGCGCTGCTGCAAAGGACGAACTGCTGATCTTCAAAAGAAGTTTTGAAGATCCTCCAGATCAGATCCAGATCTAATTTTTGGAGACGTGATAGAGAAGAAGAGGATCTCCAGATCCAGCCTGAGTGGATACCGGTAGAGGCCAGGCACTTGCGTGGCTAGATCCAGAACCTTCCGCTGCTTACAGGATCATCAACGGGTAATAGGATTACCCACTTCAAGGTAAATTAAATTTGATTTAATTTATCTAATTTTATTTTAATTATTAAAATAATAAGAATTAGATCTAAAATATCTTAGATCTGATCTAGATCAAAGAGAAAAAATTTTTGAAATATATCTCTTGATCTGATCAGATCTGAACGAACCTGGTCCGAAAAATCAGGATTTTCCTTCAACTGGTATCAGAGCCAAGGTTCTAAAAGTATTTAGATCTGAATTTTAAATTTATTTTAATTAAAAAATAAGTGATTTTAGATGTCACATGAGATGTGATCAGATCTGAAAATCAGAAAAAATTAAAATTAAATGATTTGGATCTAAGATTAGAAAATATGCATGACTAGTTCTAAAATAGAATAGTTCTATAGAATAGTCTTGCATGTTTTTAATTTAATTTGATTAAATCATATTTTAGATCTATTTATTTACTATTTTTTGATATTATAATTATTATAATAATATCTAAAAAATAGTAAATAAAAATTATTTAATTTTAAACATCATATGAGATATGATTGATGCATGTCTAGACTAGTTGTAGAATAGTTCTACATAATTATCTAGATTAGAATTTATTTTGATTAAGATCAATTTAAATCTAATTTTTTAGATTATTATGAGATAATTTAGATCTGAAAAATATGCATGATTCGATACATGAGATGTATGCAAAATATGCCACGATTAGATCTAATTTGTATATGAGATATATGATATAGATCTAAAACTATTTTGTAGTATTGCATGTTCCTGATTAAGGCGTTCCTCTTGGCCGTCCGGTCATAAGAATGAAGAAGGGTTTAAAGGCCCTCTCCTTCCCATTCCGATGGGGTGTTCTTATGATGTGTAGGGGTGCTGCGTGTTCGTCCTTAATCAGAAATCCCAAAACTTACTTTCTGCAAAACCCTAGATCCTGAAATCCTAGGATTTATTGTGCATATTTTATTTATGAACCCTACTTAATTAAAAATTAAGATTATGGAATATTAATTAGGTCTAAAATTGAGAATTTTAGATCTAAGACATATTCATAATACTGGGTTCGGGCTTGGGTAGCTCAATTAGGTCTAAGCGGTTGATCAAACCGAATCAAGAGTTGGTTAGATGGGATCAACAATGCTTAAATTGACCAGCCTAATAGGATTAAGTCTGGGTCAAGATCGAGTCACGATCAAGCAAGACCTAATTAGGCTCAGAGGTTAGAGTCTGGATTGTAGGCTAACCCAATTGGTTCTGACTCAACAATTTGGTGTCTAAGGTAAGTTTGGCACATACGACCGACTGATTTTTAATTGGAAGCTACTCGACCTGAATGCATTCTTGTACGAGTTAATGGCATATTCCTTCCACCGATCTCACTTACCTGGCCATATCTGTTGACACAGTTCTGATCTGAGGTGGTCAATAATCCGAGCTAACCCATGCCACTAGGTTAGTCATAATTGTTATGACTATGACAAGTCTAGTTTAATGAGACCTGAATCAATTCTTCCCTAAGAAAAGATTAAGTCTGAGGTCTTCCACCATTGTAGATGTGCGGGCCCTTCCCGGGGTTGATTGTTCTCGGCTGGATACAGTGGCTCAGTTGCACCGGGAAAGATGCAACCATGTCTATTAGGCATTGGATGCTATGGGCTGGAGGATGAGTTGGGCTCAATATTTTGGATACGGTGAGAGACTCAATTAGGAATCCAGTCTATGCAAATGGTGGGTCTGACTTAACTAAGGAGTGGATCAATATTTCGGATACGGTGAGATTCATGAATTAGAGACCAAGTTTGGGTGCACCATGATTAGAGAATCATTGAACAAGAGTTGTTCACTCATTGGCTAACCCATCACCAATAACTGTTAGGTGAGGTGATGAGTCAGTTGGTGAGACCGCACCACCCACTAGAAATCATTAATCATGGAGATTTTTGCATCTCTACAGAGGGAGTGTAGGGATCCGAGAAAATAGTGGGAGCTAATTTGTTTAAAAATAAAATCCCTAAATAAATTGGTCAAGTCATAATTACAGTATCTAACTAGAATCTTTGACTCTCTACAGGAAAAATGTCTGCGTCCAACCCATTAGGCACGTATCCTGGACACACATAGACTGACCGGACCCAATTATAAAGATTGGCTCAGGAACTACAAAATTATTTTGGGTTCTGAGAAGTTAACCCATGTATTGGACCAGGACCCTCCCACCTTACCAGCCCGTCCATCCACTGAACAGAGAGCATCTCTGAAAAAATGGATAGACGAAGATAATAAGGCCAGATATTACATGTTGGGCTCGATGTCTGATGAGCTCCAGCGCCAACATGAAGATATCGGGACTGCTCGCCAAATGTTGGCTCACCTGCAGGAGATGTTTGGTGAACAGAGTCGCGCAGCCAAGTATCAAGTCACGAAATGACTTTTTAAGGCTAAGATGCGTGATGGGCAGTCAGTCCAAGATCACTGTCTGATGATGATCAAGGACATGGAAGAGCTTGAGAAGCTCGGTGTGAAGTTAGACTTGGATCTGCAGAATGATATTATTCTGCAATCCTTGACTGATGCATATGGGCAATTCATCATGAATTACCACATGCATAAACTTCAAAATTCCTTGGCCGAATTAATGAATATGCTGGTCACCGCTGAGCTTTCTATGAAAGGTTCTAAAGGCTCAGTTCTTGCTATGGAATGGACTTCTTCCAAAAGAAAGTCTTATGGAAAGAAAAAGAAGTCTGTGAAAAAGCAGAAAGGTGGAAGGAGCAAAGAAGAAGAAGGCAGAGCCGAAGAAGAAAGGCCGATGTCAAAGGAAAGTGTTTCCATTGCAACAGCGACGGCCATTGGAAGCGGAACTGCCCTACTTACCTGGCCACCCTGAAGAACAAGAAGGAAGGTCCTTCTGGAGGTATGCTCGTTATTGAGTCTAACCTTACGGTTTCTTCTGCATCCAGTTGGGTGCTTGACTCTGGTTCTAGTGCTCATCTGTGCACTTCCATGCAGGGTCTTGAGGATAGCAGGAGGCTGAGGGATGGAGACATGATCCTACGCATCGGTAATGGAGCAAGAGTTGCTGCAGTAGCCGTGGGAACATACCCTCTTCGATTACCATCTGGTTTAGACTTAGTTTTGAAAGACTGTTATTATGTGCCTGCAGCTAGCAGGAATTTGATTTCTGTTTCATGCTTAGCACAAGAAGGCTATGTGATTACCTTCTTTAAGGACCATTGTAACATTCTTTATGAAAGAAATAAAATTGCAAATGGTTTCCTTATTAATGGTCTTTATCAGCTACATATTGATGTACCTATTCTAACTATCGAGCAAAACGTGAATGCCAAACGACCTAGGGATAGTCCAAATGATAGATATCTATGGCACCTGAGATTAGGTCATATAGCAGAAGATAGGATCAACAAATTGGAGAAAAATGGGCTATTGAGTCCATTGACTTTCGAGTCATATCCAACTTGTGAATCTTGTCTTCAAGGCAAAATGACTAAACTCCCTTTTGTTGGACATGGGGTGAGGGCCACAGATCTCCTTGCCCTAGTACATACTGATGTGTGCGGCCCATTTGATGTGCCGGCTAGAGGCAATTTTGTCTACTTCATTACCTTTACCGATGATCTGTCTAGGTATGGGTATGTGTATCTTATGAGACACAAGTCTGAAGCTTTTGAAAAGTTCAAAGAATTCAGACATGAAGTAGAAAAACAAACTGAAAAACCCATTAAGGTTCTTCGATCAGATCGAGGAGGTGAATACCTTAGCCGAGAATTCCTAGACTATCTCAAGGAAAATGGCATAGTCTCTCAATGGACTCCACCAGGAACACCTCAACTCAACGGGGTTTCAGAATGGAGAAATCGGACTCTATTGGATATGGTTCGATCCATGATGAGCTTCACAGACCTCCCTGATTTTCTTTGGGGACATTCATTGTTAACTTCAATTTATCTACTGAATAGGGTTCCCTCTAAAACCGTTCCTACCACACCGTATGAGATATGGCACGGTAAGAAACCAAGTCTGAGTCATCTCAGAATTTGGGGTTGTCCGGCTCATGTCAAAAGACAACAAGCGGACAAGTTAGAGTTTAGGTCCTTTAGAGCTCGATTCATAGGATATCCTAAAGAGTCATTAGGATACTATTTCTACATTCCAGAAGACCACAATGTGATTGTGAGTCGACATGCCATCTTTCTTGAAAAATAGTTTATTCAAGATAGCGGCATTGGAAAGCAGATTAAGCTTGATGAGAAAGTCTCACAAGTACAACGAGCTAAGGACCAATTGGAACCAAATCAGGTTGAGCCAATAAGAACACTACCTCCTCCACCTCGTAGATCGGAAAGAGTTTTCCCGTCCCCCTGAAAGATACTTAGGTATTATTTCAGAGGAAAGTAGAGAAAATGTTCCTCGTAGGTAATGGTGCTCATGGTGATGATCCCAAAACCTACAACGAGGCGATATCAGATATCGACTCCGAGAAATGGCTAGAGGCAATGCAGTCAGAAATTGACTCGATGCACTCAAACCAAGTCTGGACCTTGGTAGATCCACCAGAAGGTATAGTACCTATTGGGTGTAAATGGATCTTCAAGAGAAAGATTGGTGCAGATGGGAATGTGGAGACATTCAAGGCTAGACTAGTGGCAAAAGGTTATAGTCAACGCGAAGGCATTGACTATCAGGATACCTTTTCCCCAGTGGCTATGCTAAAATCCATCCGCACATTGCTTGCCGTTGCAGCCTATTTCGATTATGAAATATGGCAAATGGACGTGAAAACGGCATTCTTAAATGGATATCTTGAGGAAGATATCTATATGGAACAGCCGCTAGGTTTCACATCCAGTGATACTGATCACAAGGTTTGCAAGCTGCAAAGGTCCATATATGGACTTAAGCAAGCATCTCGGAGCTGGAACACTCGTTTCAATGATGTGATCAAAAAGTTTGGTTTCATCAAAAATGAAGAGGAACCATGTGTTTTCAAAAAGGTCAGTGGGAGCGCTGTTGTCTTCCTCGTATTGTACGTGGATGACATCCTCCTTATTGGGAATGATATTCCCATGTTGACAACAGTCAAATTATGGTTGTCCAAGGAATTCTCCATGAAAGACCTAGGTGAAGCATCCTTTATTCTAGGAATTAAGGTCTATAGGGATAGACCGAATAGGATGCTAGGACTTTCACAGAAGATGTACATAGAGAAAGTACTAAAGAGGTTTAGTATGGAAAACTCTAAGAGGGGATTAATACCCTTCAGACATGGTATTCATCTTTCCAAGAAGATGTGCCCTAGCACACCTGAGGAAATAGAACGCATGAGCAAGATCCCTTATGCTTCTGCAATAGGGAGCCTCATGTATGCCATGCTATGTACACGACCTGATATAGCCCATGCTGTGAGTGTCACAAGCAGATATCAGTCAAATCCAGGTGAAGAACACTGGACTTCTGTGAAATGTATCCTTAAGTACTTGAGAAGAACTAAGGATATGATGTTGGTCTTTGGTAACGGAGAACTCCAAGTCCAGGGATACACAGACTCGGATTTCATGTCCGATATAGATGATCGAAAGTCGACATCTGGGAGTCTGTTTGTGTGCAATGGTGGTGCTGTCAGCTGGAAGAGTTCCAAGCAAACTGTGATAGCAGATTCCACCATGGAAGCAGAATATATCGCTGCATCAGAGGCTGCGAAGGAAGCATTCTGGTACAAGAAGTTTGCTGCAGAAATTGGAGTAATGCCATCAGATGCCATTCCTCTATACTGCGACAACAATGGCGCCATAGCCCTTGCTAAGGAGCCGAGGTCTCACCAGAAATCCAAGCACATTGAGCGGCGATACCACCTCATCCGCGATTACCTCGAGAAGGGTTACGTCGAGGTCAAGAGAGTCAACTCCACAGATAATGTGGCAGACCCACTTACAAAGCCGTTGGGCCAGCAGAAGATCGAAGCCCACCTTGAGAAGATGGGACTTAGACTTGTAGCCAATTGGCTTTAGGACAAGTGGGAGATTGTTAGATATATGTGCCCTAGAAGCCAGAATTGGCTGACACTTGTAATACACTTCTAGGGGCAAAATTATAATTTTGACTATAATCAATAAAATGGGTTATTTTCTATCACATATGTGTATTTAGTGTCTGTGATACATCCTTTGAGTTAATGGTAATGATAATTCATATTTTCAAGAGTTGAAAATTTAAGACATGAATAATCATTATTAACTCATAAAATGCTCCCGACCATAGGATCATCACGAGGATGGTGATTGATCCGGAAGGTTGGTGTACAATCGCTTCTCTTTAGTAGATGAGTCTTGAGTCTACGGTGTGGAGACACCGGAGCGAGAGTACAGGTACTCGTTAGAGAACGAGGGCACTGAGCGTGACCACCTCGAGTAGTCATTAGGGAAGTCTACCTTCTCGTCAATGACTGACTCGATGCTGCAGTAGTGTGTCTGGTTCTTTGACCTGAGGTGCATCGGCAGTTCACCTTGAGGGTGTTATAGTTTGACTACACCATTACTCGGTCTCCTAGCCATATGGAATCCTGAGGTGTATGTTGGCTATAGCATGTTCATTGTAGGAACTGGATTGCATCAAGATGGAATCTATCTACCTCGGTGGTAGAGGAGCAGCCCTATGATGATCATGAGAATCAAGTCCAGAAGCCCATGGCCATGGCAGAGTGAAATAATAGAAAGAGTTTCTATTTAGATTTTCACATCGGACTTGAATCGAATGATTACATCATATGACAGAGACTAGGGTTTGACGAGTTCACCTTAACCCTAATCTGATCGGGGCTCAAGATAGAAGAACTTAATCACACAGGTAGCTGCACCAAGAGGTTCGCATTCAGCTCTGATGGGTTGCCACCATATACTGCTAGGTGTCACTGGTGGATTTTGGGAGCAATTAGAATGATTTAGATGATCGATCATTCTAGCTGTTCGAATCAGAAGAGTTCTGATCCATCGAAAGGAAGTTTCGATGATGTCGATGATAGAGATCATGACATATCCCATTACCATACAGAACTGAACCTAACTGGGTCACACAAACAAGGGTTTGAATCTGGTGATCAT
>QRFJ01003535.1:0-75370 GCA_006176705.1 Cocos nucifera
ATCTAATTATTTTCTCAAAAAAGTTATAGCTAACTCTGGTCTCTAATTCATGAAGCTCACTATATCCAAAATATTGCTCCATTCCTTATTAAGTCAGACTAATCGTTTGCATGAAATGGAGTTGCGATTGGGACCCTCACCATATCCAAAATATTGAGCCCAACTCTTTCTCCATCCCATAGTGTCTCATGTCTAATAGTGTAGTCGCATCTTTCAAGTATAATTAAACCACTATTATCTAATCAAGAACAATCAACCCTGGAAAGGGCCCACATAACTATAATGGTGGAAGACCGCATTACTTAATATTTTATAAGAAGATTTAATTTAAGTCTCATCCTTAATTAATTATAACTGTTATGACTAACCTAGTAATAGGGGCTAGCTTGAATTGTTGGCAACCTAATACAGAACTAAATCGATCCAATTGATCAGGTAAGTAATATCAGTGGGAAGGATATGCCATTAACTCATCGTAGACTCATTTAGGTGAGTAGCTTCCAATTAATGACCATCGATCATATCTGTCGGACTTACCTTAGACATCAATTTATAAATTTAGAATTGATCAGGTTCGCCTATAGTCCAGGCTTGAATTATTGAGCCAAATTAGATCTTAAGATGATCGATAATATATGGTTGTTAATCGATCTTGATCAAACTTACAACTATTTGGACTGATCATAGAGCACTCTTGATCCCATCCTAATCAACACTTGATTCAGTTTGATCAACTGTTTATGCTAGACCTAATCAAGCTACCCACACCCTGAACCCATGTATTATGAAAATATCTTAGATCTTTTAATTCATAATTTTTAGATCTATTTATTTTCATAACTAATTCTTAATTAATTATAACAAGGATTCATGTTTAGATGTTAAAACTATTTTAAATCTAAACAAAATTCAAAGCATGGAAAATAAATCTTAGGGTTTTTGGATCTAGGATTTAGCAGAAGGTAAGTTCACTTATTCTCTATTCTTCTTCATGAGGATCAACACAAGTGACTCCCTTGCATGCCATAAGAGCATCCCATCGAATAGAAAGAAAGAGTCTTTAAATCCCTTCTTTCTCTTATGATCAGATGGCCATGGTGATATCCCTAATTCGAGTACTATGCTACTAAGATCTAGATATGGATCTATATTATATATGTAAACAGATCTAATCTAATTATATTTTGTACATATACATCTTATGCATCTATTAAAAATACATCTCATGTATTTTCAATCTCATGTTATTTTGATCTCATCAAAAATCATAATCTAGATCTATGTAACCTAGATCCATGAACCATCAACCTGGCTCTGATACTAGTTGAAGAAACTGATCTGCTAGCTGAATCAGATTGGATCAGATGTAGCAAAATTTAAAAATTTTTTAGATCTGATCCAGCACATGGTTCATGGATCTAATTACAAAATTAGAAACAAAGCATTAAAATATGGGTGGTGATCACATCACTTGGCATAGGTAGATGATCTCCGTACTTTGATTATCAAAAATTAAATCGAGATCCACCAATCAACCATGCACATGTCTAGCCTCTATAGTATCCACTTGGACTCAGATTTGAATGTCTTCTCTGGCTTTGATTCGACTTCATCAAGTTGGATCTAGATCTCTTAGATCTATCTTCAATCTAATCATTGACAGCACTTCAATCAGTACACGACCAAGTTTCCTTCTTCTCTTGCATAAGTAGCATCCAACTTCCTGAATGCTTGGTCAGCCCAACTCTTTTGAGCATGGAAGATAGAGTGAGAGAAAGAGGAAGTGGACAGGAGAAGGAGGAAGCATGGAGGAAGAGAGACAAGGCTTTGCAGTTTCTAAAACTATGATTACTAAACTCTTTAGCAGGTTTCCTATTTATAAAAATAGGAAACTAGGAGTCTTAGGGCTTTAAATTTTTGACCATGTCAAATACTTAAAGTAGAAGGACTTCTCAAAATAGATATGGTTTCTCCTCTCTTTTCCACGTACGTTTTGTCAAACAAAAGGCCTTCTAGGCGTGTGCCACCTTATCCAAATAAGATGGTTTGGCACCTTTCAACCTCCTCTCCTAGTTTGAATTAAATCAAACTTTTTTGACTTATTCAAACAATATCCACCCAATGTTTGAAGTTTGAAATAAAATAAACTCCAACAACTAATCCTTATCCTCTATGGGCACATGCCAAGAAGAATGAAAGGGGGCGTGCGCCTCTTTTCTCTCTCAAATATCTGATGGCACACACCCGTAGAGAAATTCTAGGGGGCGTGCACCCCTTCTCTTTGTGCAAAGACTTAAGGTCAAAGATGGGGAGTGCCCCACACTTGGCACCCCGACATCCTAATCCAATAAGAAGATTAGGACATGCCAATTGATGGTGTCTAGGCGAGCGAAAGCCAATTTGGCTAAGTCCAATTCAATAGAAAATCCAATGCAGGAGAAATTGGATTCAATCATATGCTAGCATAATTATCTTGAACCCAATTGAATCATGAGTCCAATTGAAAATATCCAGAGCCAAATCCTTGATTGTATGACCCCATAGATTCAATTCTGTATGGTAATAAGACATGTCATGATCTACATCATCGATATCATCAAAACTTCTTTCGATGGATTAAAACTCTTTTTGATTCAATAAATTAAAATTATTGATCATTAAGATAATTTTAATTGATTTCATAATCCACCAGTAATACCTTCCAATATATGGTGGCAATCTATCAGAATTGAATAAGAATCTTTTGGTGCAGTTATCGCATGATTCGATTCTTCTATCAGAAGTTTTGGTAGGATTGAGGTTAAGGTTGACTGCCTCATACCTATCATATGATGAAATCAATCAATTTGAGTCCGATGTGAAATCTTAATAGAAACTCTTTCTATTATTTCATAGTGCCATAATCATGGGCTTTAGGACTCAATCTCATATTCTTCATAGGACTACTTCTCTACCGAGGTTGATACATCCCATCTTGGTGCGATCTAATTTCTATAATGAACATGCTATAGCCAATACGCACCTCAAAATTCTATATGACCAGGAGATCAAGTTATGGTATAGTCAAACTATAACACTCTCAAGATGAACTATCGATGCACCTTAGGTTAGAGAACCAGACACACAACTATAGCAATGAGAGAGTCATTAATGAGAAAGTAGACTTTCTTATGATTGCTCAAAGTTGGTTACCCGTATTCTTAACAAGCACTTATACTTTCATTTTGATGTCTCTACTCCATAGATTCAATACTTATCTATCCAAATAAAGCTATCGTATACTAGTCTTCTAGATCAATCACCATTCTCATGATGATAACACATATCTCAAATTCTCAACTCTTAAGAATATATGTCATCATATCCATTAATCCAATGGATGATTTACAGACACAAATCAACACAAATCTGAATGATAAAATAACCCAAATTTTATTTATAAATTAAAAAATTATAAATTATTTTCATAGAAAGTTTTACATGTGTCGGCCTATCTGGCTTCTAGGGCATACATCTAACAAGCTTGAGGTGGAATTTCAACCTTGGACTCGAGTTGGGGTTAGGTTGATCAAGATTCTTGATCATCCTGACTCTTTTTCCCCCTCCTCTCGCCACCATCAAAAGACATTTCTATCAAAAAATGCTTAGAGCAGGATAGATAATGAGCAAAATAATGATAAAAAAAGGGGAAAAAATCTGCAAGGATGAGAAGGACCAGAAAAACTTACAAAGACCTAGAAAGCATAGGGGAAAGATGAAAGGTTGTGGAAACCTACCTAAGAGAAGAGGGTGAGAGCCTTCTTCTTTGAATCTGATGGCATTAATAGCGATGAAGGTGAAAATAGAGGTTTGGCAACACTTCAATAGCACCTTTCGATGCACCCCTTCTCAGATGGAGCCATGACAGTCGAATCCATGGGATGCTAATAGTAACAAATAGTGCATTAACATATGGTCGATATCCATTCGGCTTTCAATCATTTTAGGCACGACTCTTCAAAAAATAGTGATTTCCTAGATTTCTCAAGCCCTCATTATTGCGAAGGCATTTTATTGATTATTTTTGAAAAAAGGAATAGCGCGTCGCTTCATTCCTCTTAGCAACAAATACTGTTGAAAATATAGTATGATGCAATAATGTTAGGTGATAGAGGTCAAATAATTTTCGAACCGACTTCCCACACCCGATGTGGTAAAAGTCACTTTAGGTCTGGGAAGTGGGGGACATGTGTTAGTGCAATTAATTGATCCCTCATCATGTGGCAACACCAGACGAGCTTGACTTTGGACCGACCTATTATAGGACCTCATCACAACTGGAAGGGTCACCTGTCAATGATCTCCAAGGTGACATTACCTAACATCACAGTGGTATTTAACCGACTTACCTATATTACCATCAAGGGCATATCAAGATTGTTGGTATAAAAATCTATGAGGATGTCGGAGGTAGCTGGAGTTGGAAAGGCGAGGTCGTTGATGGGGCATGCAAAATAAAGTCCATACTAGAGGTGGGTGGCTTTGGCAAGACCCTCCAACACTCAAGTTAGTTCTCTAGCCAACTAGGATGGAGTGCTCAGAAAATAGAGAAGTAGAGTAATGGAGAGAAAAAAAGAGCTTAGAGCAAAATATATCTGGAGGGTCCCTTTTATAGATGGAGCATATAACAAACTGATGGTGACAGCCATAATCGTCTGATAGTGAGCTGCTCAGGCCATGTGAAGTTTATTATGGAGGATGAGTTGTCATTTGTCATGACTTGTAGGTAGTTGAGATCCATTTGTTGGAGTTTGGATGTAGGTTGAAGACTTTAGTATATACAGTGAACTTATAATCGGCCAAGGTCTGTTAAGGCAATGTCTAGTGGCTTTAAGGAGTTCGGAAGGAGCGCGATTGGAAGGAACACTGCCGGAAGGAGTGTGACTGAATGAGTTCATCCAAAAAGAGTTCAATTGAAAGGAGCACTACCGGGAGAAGCACGACTGGAAGGAGCACTATCGAAAGAAGCACGACTGGAAGGAGCACTACCGAGAGGAGCATGATTGGAAGAGTTTATTCAGAAGGAGAACAACTAGAGGAATTCGTCTGAAAGGAGTTCGACTGAAAGGAACGCTGTCAGAAGGAGCGTGACTGGAAGAGTTCATTCAAAAGGAGTTCAACTAAAAGGAGCACTGCCGGGAGGAGCGCGATTGGAGGAGTTCATCCAGAAGAAGTTTGACTGAAAAGAACACTATCAGAAGGAGTGCGACTGGAGGAAGCATGATAAAAAATGTTCGACTAGAAGGAGCCTAACCGAAAGGAGTGCAACTGGAGGAGTTCATCAAGAAGAAGTCAGACTAGAAGGGGTGCTGTTGGGAGAGCGTGACTAGAAAAGTTTGTCCGAAAGGAGTCTGATTGAAAGAAGCATGACTGGTGGAGTTCGGCTGGAAGAAGTGCATTGTCCAGAGTATAAGACTTCAACTGTCTTCATAACTCATCACCAATTGAGGTCGAGAGGGTTGAACTTTGGTTCTATCATTCATTCTAAGTTAAGAAGCAAGGTTAATAAAATAATAGTTTTCCTTTACTATTCAAGATCATCTGATCGGGCTTCAATGTGCCTTCAACAAGATCCATGATATGGACTTGTTGTTGAGAGGATCAACGAATTTCTTTAGAATATGGGTTGGTGGCTAAGAATTTCAGTGGGGGTTATTTTACCTCAATACTTGTCCTCCTACTTTTGAGTTTGAATTTTAAATGAAGAGAGTACAGAAAAATCACTATAGCCGAAGTTCTTTACCAGATTTACTCTCTTGGAGAACAAAACCTTTTCGCTTTTTTGAATTGGCTCCGAAGTTTAATGCCGAATGACCTGAAAGGATAAATTCTCTCAAAGACTCGTTTTACGTGGAGCTTCATGTACGGTGCAATTATTATTTCGTCAGGTGCCAGGAGTGAGTGGGACACATGGCGGGTTGGAGTCGGCTAAAGAGGTCCTGCAATCATAACTTCCTCTAGTTTTGTCCTTCTATTTAAGCCTTTCTTCTTCCTTCCGACTTTCCATCTTCATCTGCATTTTCTCTTTCTCCTTCCTCCTTCATTCTTTGTTTCCTCCAACCATCTTGCCCTCCTTCCTCATGATTTCTTGGACCGCCTACTTCTTTCCAATCGCATCTAATCCTCTCGACCGTCTTCACCAGTTCTTCAACCAGTTTAGGTCAATTCCTTGCCCTTCTTTTCTGATTTCTCTGCTTTTCCATATTTTGTTAGATCTTCTCTAGGTTTCACAAGTGAGTTTCACCATTTTCCCTTTTCGAGGTTTCATTATCTTTTTTTCTAATTTTTGAAAGATTTTTTGGTGTTTGTTTGATCCAAATATCTTCGAAAGCTTCTTCATCAACTGGTTCTAGGAGTCCGTCCAGTCCGACCTCCCAAAATCCGAACTCCAAAGAAGAGACTGAACCTAGAGATGTACCCCATCCTACCTTTATACCTGACACTATTCCTTATTCCTTATCCCCAGATGACCTTTCCTTAATTAGAATCTAATACGGAATCCCTCTTGAGTATGAATTAAAACTCTCTAGACCAAGTGACCGGGCTTGTTCCCCTCCTCCAGGCCATTTTTGTCTGTACTTAGAAGCTTTTTGTGCCGGACTAAGACTTCCTCTCCCTCCTTTTGTAGTTATCCTTTTTCATTTTTTGAAAATCTTCTTTTCTTTTGTAGTGCCAAACTTTTTTAGGTTTATTATCAGATTCATCTTCCTTTGTCTCTCCACTGAAGTTCGTCCAACTATTTTCTTATTTTGAAACTACTATACCTTCAAACATCATCCTTCCATGAAAAATTGGTGATACTTCTCATCCTAGTTTGGCAAGAAAGAATTATTGAAAGATGCCTCTTTCTCTATCCATAATTGGAAGGAGAGGTTCTTCTTTGTGTCCTGCCCAACTCTAAAATTAAGGCTTCCTCCCTAGGGTCTTCTTAGAGAGTCAGTCCATCGAGCTCCTAGTTTAGATAGGGATGATCTTGATTCTGCCAATAGACTCAGGAACTATCGGGCCCCTCTCCTATCCGAACTTCTGAAAGATCAGACTTCATTCAATATGGGCTTGAGTCCTCTCAATTCTATTGGTATATCTCTGTACTTCACAAGTTTTCTTCTTGTAATAATAATTTTTTTTTATCGTGATCCCTCTTTATTATAGAGATGAATGCTAAGGCAGTCGAGATGCTCACTAAAGGACTTCAGGCTCACAAGAGGAAAGGAAAGGCACTAGGCGAGGGTTCAAAAAAGAGAAGGGTTGATATTTCGAGCTCTGTGGCACCCGT
Organism: Cocos nucifera; assembly: GCA_006176705.1. Lineage (NCBI taxonomy): Eukaryota > Viridiplantae > Streptophyta > Magnoliopsida > Arecales > Arecaceae > Cocos > Cocos nucifera. The sequence continues at coordinate 7,316 of QRFJ01003535.1, forward strand.
CAATGCCACCATTGCTCCCGAGGTTGCTGATGGAGTCAAGATTGCCCCTACTGTAGAGGTTGGCACCACTGATGGGGTCGTTGTGCCTCCTACATCCTTGAGCCCTCCTGTTGAAGTTTAAGTCCTGGAGCTTTCTATTGGAGGAGCGAAGAGAGAGAAAAAAAAAGGAGAAAAAAAAAATCGATCATCATAAAGGTACGGTGCAAGGCTCATCCCAGTGAGTCTAATGATGACAATGAAGATCTGAAAGAAAATCCCTTCTACAACTAGGATATTATCAGGGATTTGGTTGATAAATTTATCCTACCCGATGTCGTAGACAAGATTGTTGACTTCGATTATGAGTAGCATACTTGGGATTCCCTCAAGACCTTCCTTGAGGTAATCATCTTGTCTTTTCTCTTTTCTCTTTTTTTATATGTGTGTAACTCAATTTACTCCTTGTAGTCGGGTCACCAATTGCTTTTCCATATCAAAATGGTGAATCACTTAAGGTCGGAAGCACTGAAGGCTCAGGAGGATCACCAAGTTGAGGTCAGCATCTCTAGGAGGAGAAAGCTGTCAAAATTGACCGCCTCATAAAGAAAAAAACTATCAAGGTCAAGGGTCTTTAAGAGGCACTCAAGAAGGAAGAACAAACATCAGTGGGGCTAAAGACCACTTTGGCCTTAGAAGAGAAGAGGAGAAAGAAGGCTGAAGCCAAGATCGCCGAACTAAAAGAGCAGGTTTTAAGGTAGATCTCGAAGGTGAAGGCCCAGGTGGTAGAGGAGTTCAAGGTCTCTTTTGAAATGAGAGATTTGAATGTCAAGTTCTGCCAGAAAGCCTTCATTAAGGGGTTCGAGCTCTACAAGGATAGGATGGCTAACAAATTTTTCAAACTCAACCTTCGCTTCCTAGTCAAAGGAGCTCCTGGCAAAGAGGCAAGACCATCTATCATCATGGCCGACCTCCCCCCTATCGAGCTTGCTGTTGAAAAGCCAGGGCTGACTGATGCTATGCCGAACTCCTCAGCTGCTACCCTAGAGGTCTGAGACCTCCTATTTTGTACTTTTTCTTTTCATTTATTTCCTTTTCTATACTTAAAAAATATTTTGATTAATGAAAATAAGTTTATTTTGAGAGCAAATTTCTTTCTTTTGTGAAATCTATGTTGTGATGCTTTTATGCTTCAAGTGCAGTCTCCTGTCGAAGCCGACCCCTTACCTCAGGGTGTTCTCCTGAAGGCCCATGTAAAAAACTTAAGGAGGGAGGTTCATCAACTTAAAAGGAAGTTAGGATAAATGGAAGGAGAGCTTCAAAAGTTTAAAAAGAGTTATGCTGAAGCTAATGTTGAGATCAATTACCTCCATCAAGTCCATAAGAAGGATGCCATGGACTATATCAACAAGAAGCGTCACTTGACTGAAGAGCTAGAAAGGGTGAAGAAGCTCAGTAGCGATAAGGCCTGTGTTTTGTCAGCTAAGATCTTCTCCCTTGAAGCTAAACTTTGCAAAGTGAATGAGAAGATTGACCGATTGAAACAGAGCATAGTTTAATCTCAAAGCCAGGAGGAGTACGGTTTGGACTAGTCGAAAAGGTTTTTCAATCTTCAAAAGCAACTACACGATGTCGAAGAGAATTATAAGTCTTATCGATTTTGTTGGAGTGAAGAGATCGATGATTACAAGAGGAAACTCAAGACTACCAATAGCAAACTGATGAGGCTCTAGAAGTAGTTGGCCGACAGGGCTTAAGCTGGCCCTAGCAAGGAATCAGACGTACTCCTTGCTTTAAGGGGGACCATGGAAAGACTATTTGAGTCATATAAAAAGAAAAAAATTGAGTTGCAGCAGCTGAGGATCCAGATGGTTTATCAAGAAGATATCATCAAGGATGCAGAGACCGAATTAGCGGTTCTTAGGAAGAGATTGAGAGAGATAGAGGAAAAATTGTGCAGATGGGAGAGGATGGTGAGGGAGATCTTGGTGGCGAGGAAGAGGCTCAAAGAAAAATTAAAAGGCCTAAAGCTCTCCCTTGTAATGGTTGGAGCTGACAGCCTGAAGTCCGACTCTAAGTAGGACTTCATCTTCTTTTTCACTTTTTTTTTTTCTTTTTTTTTTTATAACTGGTCTTGCAGACTTTTTCAGGTATCAAACTTTTATTGTAATGAAACATTACCTTTTGATTGCTTCATCTCAATCGTATGCTTGTGTAGTTTTTCACTCTCTTCTTTCTTGTTGTTCACGATTGTAGAGCTGCCCTTAGATAATGGTTGTAATTCACCGCAACATATGTACCCTTTGATTGTAGATGATGGCCCTTGGATAGGTTTTTTTCTTGTTTGCATAATTGGATCTTTGCATCTTTTGTGTCTGGACAAGATCTCCTGATTCCGATTGTGATTGATCATGACTTTCGCTTGAATGAAATCATCCTCTCTTCTTGAATATTTAAAGATCTTTTCTTATGTTAGGATGAGGTTCTCCTCTTGTTTCTGGCATATTTTATCTTTTCTCTTGTTAGGACGAGGTTCTCCTCCTATTCCTAACAAAGGCATCGAGGCATGAAAGGACCGTTGAGAAGGCCTCTCCCCTTTGACCCATGTCCAGACGAGATCCTTCTCCTATTGCTGACACGATTGGCCTTTATCTTTTTTAGGACGAGGTCCTTCTCCTATCCCTAACAAGATCATTGGGGCACACAAAGGCCATTGAAAGGATCTCTCTCTATTTTCTCGTATCTTAAATAATCGGAGACATTCATCCTCGCTACAACGAGGTTAACCTCCTATCTTAAATAATCGAAGGCCTTCAACCTCGCTATGATGAGGTTAACCTCCTATCTTAAATAACCAAAGATCTTCATCCGTATTTAGACAAGGTTAACCTTCTATCTTAAATAATCCGAGGCCTTCATCCTCACTATAACAAGGTTAACCTCCTATCTTAAATAATCTAAGATCTTCACTCTCGCTTGGATGAAGTTAACCTTCTGTCTTAAATAACTAGAGGCCTTCTACTTCATTTAAGATTGAAGTTCGGTTAAGTCATTTTCTGTCATCATATAGTTTTTCATCAGAGAACAAAGATATTGAAATAAGAAAGTTTTATTGAGGCAAGATTATTGATGATAGATTCATAAGTTCTCCAAGTTTCAAGGTTGCGAGAGTGCTAATTCTCCAAGCTCCTTCAAATAATATATTTTCGATTAGATAATTTTCACGATCTTATAGGAGCCTTTCCAGTTCAGAGCAAGCTTTCATTGATTTTGAGATTGTGAAACATATGCTCACTGAAGCACTAGATCTTCTATTCTAAATATCTTTCTTCTAAACTTGGAATTATAGTAGCAGGCTACTCTTTACTTGTAAGCTGTCATTCGGATTTGAGCCTTCTCTTGCTTTTCTTTCAATAGATCGAGATTTGCTTTGAGATCTTGTGAGTTATTCTATTCGTTAAAAGCTTTAACTCACGCTGAAGGAAGTTTAAGCTCAACTAGGATGACTACCTCTATCCCAAAAGCCAATGCAAATGGAGTTTTCCTAGTTGGCAACCTTTGAGTGGTTATATAAGCCCAGAGCACATGATAGAGTTCATCCATCTATGTTTCTTTTGCTCTTTCAAGCCTTGTTTTTATCCTTTGAAGCAAAGTTCTATTAGTTACCTCAGCCTCACCATTCACCTATGGATGAGCTATTAATGTGAAGTGCTGGAAAATGTTCAAGTCTTCATAAAATTCAGCAAACTTTGCTCCTACGAATTGACATCCATTATCAGTGATTAGTGTCCGTGGTTGACCAAATCTATAAACTATTGACTTTTAGATGAAGTTCTACAGTTTGGCTTCAGTGATCTTTGCCAGAGGTTCAGCCTTAACTCACTTAGTAAAATAATTTATTACCACCAACAGAAACTTTTGTTGTCTAGATATCATGAAAAAAGGTCCAAGTATATCCATCTTTCATTATGCAAACAGCCAAGAAGCACCTAATGGCATGAGCAATGAAGCCGGCTATCTCTGAATGTTTGTATTTTTCTGACATCTATCATATTTTTTTACATAATCCATCGCATCTTGTTGCATTATTGGCTAATAGTATCCCTACCGAAGTAACTTATATGATAAGGATTTTACCTTCAGAAGATTTTTGCATGTTCTTTCATGAACTTTCCTCAAGGCATAATCAGCTTTGAAAGATCGAAGATATTTGAGGAGTGGTAAGGAGTACGATCTCTTGTACAGCTTATTTTCATATAAAATATAGCGGAAAGCTTGATTTTTTAACTTCCAAGCTTCTTTATGGTCTTTGAAAAGAATTTCATCTCTAAAATAAGAAATCAATGGATCGATCCAGCTGGGCTCATGATCGACTTGCATTATTGCTTGGGGTTCTTCCGAACTTGGGTGCTACAGGACTTCAAAGAGGACTTCTTTTGGCATTTCATTTGGAGCTAAGGTGTCTAACTTAGAAAGAAGGTCTGCTCTGATATTTTTCACTTGGGGGATCTGTTGAACTTCAAAGCTACTAAAGGCCAAGATTAAATTTCTTACTTTTTTCAAATATTTCTTCATACCTTCCTTCCGAGCTTCAAAGGTATTACTAACTTGCCCCACCACTAGTTGAGAATCACTATAAATCTTCAAATATTTCACTTTCAATTCTTTGGCTATCTTTAGTCCCAAGATTAGAGCTTCAAATTCAGCTCCATTGTTGGTAGCGGGAAACTCAAAGTGCAAAGATATTTGGCCACAATCCTCTCCAGAAGCATTGGATGAACCATCAACATATAGTGTCCAAAAGTTTTCAGGAAGATCAGTTTTTTCTTCAAGAGAGCCAGGGATATGAACTTCTTAGTGCTCTGATTTGGTCATATCCAGAATAATGCACTCTATTATAAAATCAGTCAGTATTTAAGCTTTAATGGATGACCAAGGTTGAAAATGAATGTCAAATTTAGTTTAGTCGATCGCCCACTTTGCTATTCTTTTGGAGGTATCAGACCGGTGAAGAACTGCCTTGATGGGTTGATCAGTAAGGAGAGTAATTATGTGTCTCTGAAAATAAGGTTGGAGCTTTCTGGCTATAATCAATAAGGCATAAGTTAGTTTTTCTATTTTGGTATACCTTGTTTCTGCATCCCTCGGGACTTTACTTATATAGTAGATCGACTTCTGAACTTTAGCTTCTTCTCTGATCAGGATGGCTCCACTAACTATTGGAAATATAGCAAGGTATAAGAACAGCTCTTCTCCAAGTTCAAGCTTGGCTAGGAGCAGAGGTGAACTAAGATAGTTCTTCAATTCTTCAAAGGCCTGCTGGCACTCAGGAGTTCAGTTGAAGTTCTTGGGCTATTTGAATACTTGGAAGAAGGGCATACAATGCTCTGCCAACCTTGAAATGAAGCGATTCAGGGCTGCTATCTTGCTTATGAGGTACTGAACTTCTTTTATTATTTTCGAGATGGTCATCTCTTGGATGGCTTTGATCTTCTCTAGGTTGGCTTCAATGCCGCGTCTTGACACCATGAATCCTAAAAACTTCTCCAAGGTTACTCCAAAAGTTCATTTTGTAGGATTCAGCTTCATCTTGTACTTTTGGAGAATGCTAAAGGTCTCTTCAAGATCGGCAATATGATTCGGTGAAGATCGACTTTTAACCAGTATGTCATCTACATAGACCTCCATATTGGGACCGATCTGCTCCTTAAAAATCTTATTCACCAGGCACTGATAAGTTGCACTTGCATTTTTAAGTCCAAAAGGCATGACTCTATAACAATAAAGATCATGATCAGTAATAAAAGCAGTCTTCTCCTCATTCTCTGGTATTATCTGAATTTGGTTATAGTCGGAGAAGGCATCTATAAAAGTGAGGAGTTCATGGCCTGAAGTTGCATCCACCAGTCGGTCAATCTTGGGCAGGGGATAACTATCTTTTGGGCAAGCTATGTTCAAGCTATGAAGTCTATGCACATCCTCGACTTGCCATTTACCTTTTTAATGAGAACAACATTTGCAATCCAATCAGGATAAAGCACTTTCTAAATGAATTTTGCTTTGAGGAGTTTGTCGACCTTGTCCATAATAGCCTTCTACCTCTCAGGTGCAAAGCTGCACTTTTTTTACTTCACTAGCTGGTGTTTAAGGTCCACACCCAGACAATGCTCCATTACCTCTATATTAATCTCAGGCATATCTACAGGCATCCAAGCAAAAACATCAGTATTCTTTTATAAGAAGGCGATGAGCTGCTTTCTGACTTCTCCTTTTAGATTGGAGCCGATCTTTATAGTGTGTTCCTTATTTCCATCATTCAAAGGGGCCTCCATAAGATCATCAATGGATTCTCTCCTTTCTTCAGATAGATCATTATGGGCATCAAGTCCATCCACTAGACAAGGATCTGCTTGCCTTTCTCCCTATAGGGCAATATTGTAGCAGTATCGAGCTACTGCCTGATCTCCTCTGACCTCTCTGATCTCATGTCTTGTTGAAAATTTTATTTTCAGGTAATAAGTTAAAACCATAGCCCGGAGTGCATTCAAAATAGGTCGGCTAAGGATTGCATTGTAAGAAGAGGGTGCCTTCACCACTAAAAAATCAACTTGGGCTCTAGATTCCCTTGGCTTCTGACCTACTACCACTGGCAAAGTTATTATTTCTTCCACTGGCACTGCATCACCTATGAATCCCACTAATGGGGAGCTTATTAGTCCCATTCTGCTATTAGATATGGATATTTTAAAGAAAGTCTCATAAAATAAGATATCAGTAGAGCTTTTATTATAAATTAAAATACAGCATACATCATAATCAACAATATTTAAAATGACTACAATCATGTCATTATGCAAAAGCTGAACTTCCTAAGCATCTTCTTCAATAAAAGTGATGGATTCTTCAGTCTGCTACTTCTTGTTGGCTCTGTCGATCACTAGCCTCGCCTCACCAATGTCCCCCCGTAATAGTGTTGATGATTTCAAGGAGAGGCTAATCTTCTTGTAGTTCATTCCTCCGAGATGGTTCAAGCCATGGTGGGGCTCTTCGATGATCTTCTCTTCTCTCCGATTGGTACCTGATGAATCAATCCAGCCGACCTCTTCTGATTAGTGCTTCAATCTCATCCTAGAGTTGGATACATTCTTCAGTATCATGATCATGATCAGGATGGTAGAGGTAATACTTATTGAGATTGTACTTGGCTAGGTGAGTCTATATCCTCTCTGGCCCGGGCAGCTACTCCCTTATCTCAGCTTTTCTTCAAGTGCGGGCTTGCTGGATTCACCCGCTTGATGCTCTTTCGCAGCTTCATCATCCTTTTGCTTGAAGGCTTCCTCTGCTTGGGCATAGCCTTCGATTCAATCCAGCATGTTGGCAAAATTCTGGGGGTACTTCTTCTCCAAGGAGAAAAGGAGATCATTCTTTTGAAGGCCATCTTTCAGTGTGGCAATAGCAATAGATTGATCCAAGTTACGAACCTCCAAAGCAGCAGCATTGATGTGGCTAATGTAAGCTCAGATAGACTCATCCGCCTTCTGCTTGATGTTGGCAAGGGAGTTCGAACCTCATCTTTGGCACCAACTACTAATAAAATTAGCCACGAACTCATGGCTTAGCTAATCGAAAGAGAAAATGGTACCTGATTTAAGGCCTGTGTACTAGTTTCTTATTACTTCTTTTAGAGTAGAGGGAAAAGCTCGATAGAGGATGGCATCAGAAGCGCCATGGAGCAGCATCATGGTTCTGAAGGCTCCGACGTGGTCGATAGGGTCAGTGGTTCCGTCATAAGTCTCAAACTGAGGAAGCTTGAAATTTTCGACAAGATGGGCTCCTACATGATTCAGACAGAAAAGAAGGGATCGGTGCAGACATCATCGTGGTGGACCGGGATGGCATGGCAGAGCTCCTGAATCCATCGATTCATGTCCTGAAGCTTCTAATCAAGAGCATCATCTCGATTATGGATCTTAGAGGGCTGTCGATTATAGGTAAAAAAAGTTTCCTCCATAGAAGAATCATGATCAAAATAGGGGCTCCCTACTCTCTGCTTCTCCTTCTCAAGGGTACCGAGTCTGTTGACCCAGGTGGTCCTTCTTTATGTCAATTCTTAAAATTTTGATAAGGTCTCTTCGACTGGACTGCTACCAGGGGCTGCTGCATGGCCTGCATCATTTCGGTGAGACCTCAAACCTACTGCATTAGCAAGTTGAGTTGCTTCAGATCCACCATGGCCATCAGTGGAGGAGGTTGAGGAGCTGGCGATGGAGCTGGGATAGGTAGATTTGATAGAAGAAGCAGTAGATCACCGAGTGGTTGTCTTCTTTGAAGGCATTTCTAGAGCAAGAAGAGATTAAATGGAGGTAGATTTAAAAGATTAGGGGAGGAAGAAGGCAGATAGGATCGATTGGGCATTTTTTTTAGAACAAGAGCTTAGAGATCCTTTTTCTAGTGCTAATCATGTTGGTATAGAAATCTATGAGGATGTCGGAGGTAGCTGGAGTTAGAAAGGTGAGGCTACCAATGGAACCTATAAAATAAAATCCAAATTGGAGGTGGGTGGTTTTGGCAGGACCCTCCAACGCTCAAGTCGGTTCTCTAGCCAACTGAGATGGAGTGCTCAGAAAATAGAGAAGCAGAGTAATGGAGAGGGGAAGAGAGCTTCGAGCAAAACGTATCTAGAGGATTACTTTTATAGATGGAGCGTGTAACAAACTAATGGCGATAGCCATAACTATCTTGTAGAGGGCCGCTCAGGCCACGTGAAGTTTGTTATGAAGGATGAGTTGTCATTTGTCATGACTTGCAGGCAGTTGACATTCATTTGTTGGAGTCTGGACATAGATTGAAGACTTCAGTATATGTAGTGAACTTGTTATCGATTGAGGTCTGTTGGGATAATATTTAGTGGCTTTAAGGAGTTCAGAAGGAGCATGACTAGAAGGAGCGCTGCCGAGAGGAGCGCGACTAGAAGGAGTGCTGTCGAGAGGAGCACAACTAGAGAAGTTCATTCGAAAAGAGTTCAACTAGAAGGAGCACTACCGAGAGAAGCACGACTGGAAGGAGCACTATCAGGAGGAGCATGATTGGAGAAGTTTGTTCGAAAGGAGCATGACTAAAGGAGTTCATCTGAAAGAGGTCCGACTGAAAGGAGCACTGTCGGAAGGAGCATGACTGAAAGAGTTCATCCAGAAGAGAAGAAGCATTGTCGAAAGGAGTGCGACTGAAGGAGTTTATTTGAAAGAAGTTCGACTGAAAGAAGCGCTACCCGAAGGAGCATGACTAGATGGAGGAGCACAACAAGTGGGAGCGTGACCAAAGGAGTTTGGCTGGAAGGAGTCCGACTGGAAGGAGCGTGACTGAAGGAGTTCATCCGAAAGAAGTCTGACTGAAAGGAGCACTGCCGAAAGGAGTGCAACTGAAAGAGTTTGTCCGAAAGAAGTCCAACTGGAAGGAGCACGATCGAAGAAGTTCAGCTAGAAGGAGCGTGTTGTCCACAATATAGGACTTCAATTGTCTTCAAAACTCATCACCAATCGAGGTTGGAAGGATTGAATTTTGATCCTATCATTTACTCTAAGTTAAGAAGCAAGATTAATTAAATAATAGTTTTTCTTTACTATTCAAGATCGTCTAGCCGGGCTTCAATGCACCTTCGATAAGTTCCATGGTATAGACTTGTTGTTGAAAGGATTGACAAATTCCTTCAGAACAGGGGTCGGCGGCTAAGGACTTCAATGGGGGTTATTTTATCCCTAATAAGGATTAAGCCAACCTCTTTGTCATGATAGTATTTAATTGACTTTCCTATATCAGCATCGAGTGCATATCAATGTTAAACTGACCTCATGCTAATCTCAGTAAAATCTTTGAGCAAACTTTCCTCCACATGGTCCAACCCACAATCTCTTCATAGTCGGTAAGTCTATTATTACCAATTTCTAATAAACTAAGGTGGTTATCCAAAACTACCTAACAAATTCAATCCTTTAGATCTGGCGGATATAAATTGCCTAACTAACTCCTTTATATAAAGAGGAGAGGTGGACTCTCAAAAGGTAAGTCAAAGCTTGGCTCCACCAAGCTAACACTGCTCAATTCTTCAGTTCCTCCACTGAAAGGAACCTAGAATTTTCTCCTTCCCATCTTTCTTAATTCATGAAACTCTTTCTTTACGTACTTTTTTCACTATATATTCTTGAGCTCTAGCTGACTTAATCATCGAAGGATCCTAAATTAGAGGATCTTATTGGATTTTAGGTATTTTGCATATAGATTTCAAAATAATTTTTAGAAACAAACAACGAAAGACTAGATTAAATCAGATTTAATCCTATGCATGTATAGATCTAAATCTTATACCTATGAATCTAGTTTATATGATAATAAACAAGATAAAAATATCTGATTTTAGAGAATAAAAAATATTTTGTGATCAAATCATATACCTGAATCACTAAACTCCTTCAGATTCTAGTATAGCCGTGCACGTGCCCAACCTCTATAGGTATCTACATGAGCCTTGATTTGATCGAAGGCTCTTTGATCTCTTAGAGGTGCTAGCTCTCTTGTAGAGATTGCTATTTTAATGATTGCTTTGGATATTCTTCAATCTCTAAGACTCTCTCAAGAAAGAAGAAAAAATAAGAGAAAGGAGGATTAGGAGAGAAGCCTTCTCTCTTTTCTCTCTCTAGAACCCCATGCCCCAAGGAGGAAGAGAATGCATGCCCAAGAGGAAGCCCCATAGCCAAGAGTTCTCTCTAATGATGTTCCATGCCCCATAAGTTCCCTCTTTAAATAGGTGGCATCCTAGGGTTTGAGTAAGACTAGGTTTGACATGATCAAACCCAATCAAAGTAGGACTCCAATTTTGATCCAATCAAAACTGGATCAAATCAAATTTGATTTTTATCCCACAAGGGGAGAAAGAAATAGGGGTGGAAGGGCTTGGTCTGGTCCTTTGGTGGTGCAAAAACGAAGGGGGCAATCTCCCTTCTTAGCGTGAACATGGGTGGCGCAAGGAGAAAGACTGGGATTTCTTTAAGGGCTGATTTAAATATGATTTAAATCTAATTTAATCCCAACCAATTTAGGATTAGGTTGCATACAAATAGAGTTAATTCCTAATATAATTAAGAATCCAATTAAATTTGGATTAAATCTTAATCTAATTAGAAAATCGATTGAATCAAGTTCTAGTCAAACTAGGAATTAATGTCCTTATGCAATTAGGTTATCTCATAATCTAATTAAGCTTGATCTAATCAAAGCCAAACCAAATCAAATTAAATCTAATTCAATTAGATCTAATTTGAATCTAATAGCTCAATTAGATTGAGCCAGACAGCAATTTGATTGCTAATCAATCTTCCTATAATTTACTAACACTTAGCGAATTAGTTTATTGTAACATTTGCATTATCAATCATATTGATAATTAATTCCTATTATGATTCATAATCATAACTCAATCATCTGATTAGTCAAGAATCCTTTTTGTGAATGATCTTATAGGTTTTGTTCTATCTGGTAGTAAGACATACTATGATCTTCATCATAGTATCATTAAAATATCTTTCAATGGATTGGAACAATTCCAACTCACACCCAATAAGGATCATTAATCTAAACGATCCTAGTGAGTTTTTACAATCCACTAGTGATGCCTAGCAGTATGTGATGGCAACCCAGCATAATAAAAATAGAACTCCTAGGTGTAGTTATCGTATGATTCAATTTCTCTATCATGAGTCCCAACAAGATGGAGGTTATAGAAACTCATCAAACCCCAGTATTTATCATATGAAAATTTGATTAGCTCAAGTCCAAATGTAAAACTCATGAAAACTTCTTTCCATCAATCATCTTGTTACGTTCATATACTTAATTATGTGTTCTTACTTTTATTTCTTCTTTTCTTCCATCATAATAAGTGATACCAGATCCACAACAGGATGGTGTTGACCCTAAGTATTGGAATCAGAGCCAGATTAGTATCGAGATAAGTTATGGCGGTGGTGAACAAGATTAGAGATGGAGAAGATAGGTGCAATCAAGGTAGAGATCAACTGCAAAAGATTGATCGATGCTCTCTTGTATAAGGAGGAATCAATTATAATGAAAGATGCCAGCGAGAGCCCAGTGTTAGGTGGAGCTCTAGGTGGAGATGGATTGGGCATGAGATAGAAAACTCGAAAGGATGATAAGCAACATCTCTAGGTGTCTACATCGAGCAAGTCTCAAGTCATATAGGACAAAGATGGGATTGAGCGGCCTGGCTTGACTCTAATATTTGCCCATTCATGAGTAGCAAGCGATTGCTTCAGGGCATCGAGGCGAGAGGATTCAAAAGCTCTCAAAGTCAGGTGGAGACTGAATGTCAAGTCAAAATAAAGATTGTTAGGATTTGATACATCGAACTTGACCCATAAAGAGTCCAAAACAAAGTCCGCAGCAAGAAAAAATCTAGGGAGGCATCCATGGCTCATAGGAGAAACCAGGCCCATAGCAGACTAGCAGGACCTGTAGGTAGGGATGCAAATGGGTCAAGTTGAATTGGATCATAAGTGACTCCGATCTGATCCAATTCTTTGATCGGATCCTAATGTTGGATCCAAATCCAACCCAATTGAAAATCGGATCGAATCGAATTTGGTCCACGATCAAAAATCTTGCCCCATTGGATCATTTGGGTCAAGTTGGGTCTATGTATAATCCGGTCCCAATCTAAAAATTTTAAGTCTGGTTTGAACTCAAATTTTGGTCGGGCATAGTTTGTATGATTAACTAACATATGCAAAGTTTATGGCAAAAAAAAATAAATATTACTTTATCTTAGCTCTTAATTTATAAATAATTTCTAAAAATCTCACCATCAATTTAAGTAAAACTTTTAAAAAATAACAATCCTACAAGAGCATTTGGAATTCCAATTCTATCTTTTGACTTTATAGTTTATATATTAAATTTAATACTACATTCAGATTAGGTTGGATCAGGTTAGGTCCAAATTTAGTAAACTCAAATCCGACCCAGAATATTGAATGGGTCCAATTTTAGAACCCAACCCAGCTCTGCAGGTCCTTTAAAATGAGTCAGATTAGATCTAAGCGGGTCGAGCTAGATCGGATCATGAGTCAACCCGACCCATCTGCAGTCTTAGTCGTAGGTGCAGCCTGTTGACTAGCCCACAAACATGTAGGCCCATGAGATGCATGACCCAGGCCATAGTAGCACGTGTGGCCCAGGCAGCTACAACGTGCAAGGCCGAGGGTGCAACACCGCATGTGGCCTAGCATGACTAGCATAGGCATGGCCCAGCGTGCGGTTGGGCCCAGCATGCGGGCATGTGCAGGCATGTAACCCAGCACGAGCATGACCCAGTGTGGGCTGCGTAATCCCTTTATGCGGTCCATGGTGGATCGAGCGGTGCACAAGGGAGGATATGTAGTCCACAAGCATTAATGGTGGTCTATTCACGTGGTTCATAGCTATATTGGCCAATCGAGCGATAGAACATGCGTGTGGGTGTGATTGGATGACTATTAATGGCTTTTTGTGTTGTAACCAAATATTGTTCTCTGATCTGGACTCAAATTCAAGCCTATTTAAAGTCCTAACTGAAGGGAAATCCTGATTATTCGGTCCAGGTTCGTCCAGATCTGATTAGATCAAGAGATATATTTCAAAAATTTTCTCTTGATCCCAATTAGATCTTGATATGTTTCAGATCTGATTCTTATTATTTTAATAAATAAAATAAAATAAGATAAATTAAATCAAATTTAATTTACCTGATTTGGGTAATCCTATTACCCTATAGATGATCCTGATTGCAGCGGAAGGTTCTGGATCTAAGCCACGCAAGCGCCTGGCCTCTACCAGTATCCACTCGGGTTGGATCTGGAGATCCTCTTCTTCTCTATCACACCTCCAAAAATCAGATCTGGATCTGATCTGGAGGATCTTCAAAACTCTTTTGAAGATCTGCAGTCGTCCTTTTGCAGCAGCGCAGCCTTCTTGCTTTTGATCGCCTTTCCTTGATCTGAATCGCACCAACCTAAGTCCAAAACTCTTTTGGACGTGGAGAGCAAGGGGAGAAGAGATTATGGCATGGAGAAGGAGGGGAGAGGCAGCCTTGGGGCGTGTCTAATTGCATTCACTTCTTTTTTAATTAGGGTTGGGCGCAGGGTCTTATTTATAGACCTCTTGTGATCCAACTCCTCTTCCTCTCAACCAATCACAACCCTTTGTGAAATCAGATCTAAATCTGATTGGTTGGAATAGAGACCCCTGGATTCCTCCTTAGAGGGTGCCTAAGACCAGTCAAACTGGATTCTTAGTAGAACTCTGATTGGAATCCAAAAGGGAGGTGGAGTCCTTGTCCAACAAGGACTCCTAGGCGCCTCCTACTTGGGCTCACGCCACCCTTGGCGTGCGCCCTTCTCCTTGCCAGGTTCTGGCAGGGGGACAGGCCCCCACCAGCTCTCCAATAGGTGCATGACATGTGGTCAAAAGTCAAAGGGTCAATGGTCAACGTTTGACCAGTCAAAGGTAGACTTTTGACCAAAGTCAAAGAACAAGAAATGGCAGGTGACCAAAAATGGCAGGTAATGTCTTACAAAATAAGACAACCTATTCTGACTTGGACAACCTCCAGTCAGACCATATGAAGGCCTCTGATTGAGCACAAACTCCTTTGGCTCAGTCAGGACAACTTATTTATGATAGTAAAAGAAGAACGTTAGGTTCAATCGAGTGCTAGCACGATTTCCTTGAACCTAATTGAATCTCATTCAGATCAATTGAACTAGATCAGTTCAATTGATGATCACCAGATTCAAACCCTTGTTTGTGTGACCCAGTTAGGTTCAGTTCTGTATGGTAATGGGATATGTCATGATCTCTATCATCGACATCATCGAAACTCCTTTCGATGGATCAGAACTCTTCTGATTCGAACAGCTAGAATGATCGATCATCTAAATCATTCTAATTGCTCCCAAAATCCACCAGTGACACCTAGCAGTATATGGTGGCAACCCATCAGAGCTGAATGCGAACCTCTTGGTGCAGCTACCTGTGTGATTAAGTTCTTCTATCTTGAGCCCCGATCAGATTAGGGTTAAGGTGAACTCGTCAAACCCTAGTCTCTGTCATATGATGTAATCATTCGATTCGAGTCCAATGTGAAAATCTAAATAGAAACTCTTTCTATTATTTCACTCTGCCATGGCCATGGGCTTCTGGACTTGATTCTCATGATCATCATAGGGCTGCTCCTCTACCACCGAGGTAGATAGATTCCATCTTGATGCAATCCAGTTCCTACAATGAACATGCTATAGCCAACATACACCTCAGGGTTCCATATGGCTAGGAGACCGAGTAATGGTGTAGTCAAACTATAACACCCTCAAGGTGAACTGCCGATGCATCTCAGGTCAAAGAACCAGACACACTACTGCAGCATCGAGTCAGTCATTGACGAGAAGGTAGACTTCCTAATGACTACTCGAGGTGGTCACGCTCAGTGCCCTCGTTCTCTAACGAGTACCTGTACTCTCGCTCCGGTGTCTCCACACCGTAGACTCAAGACTCATCTACTAAAGAGAAGCGATCGTACACCAACCTTCCGGATCAATCACCATCCTCGTGATGATCCTATGGTCGGGAGCTGTTTATGAGTTAATAATGATTATTCATGTCTTAAATTTTCAACTCTTGAAAATATGAATTATCATTACCATTAACTCAAAGGATGTATCACAGACACTAAATACACATGTGTGATAGAAAATAACCCATTTTATTAATTATAGTCAAAATTATAATTTTGCCCCTAGAAGTGTATTACAAGTGTCAGCCAATTCTGGCTTCTAGGGCACATATATCTAACAATCTCCCACTTGTCCTAAAGCCAATTGGCTACAAGTCTAAGTCCCATCTTCTCAAGGTGGGCTTCGATCTTCTGCTGGCCCAACGGCTTTGTAAGTGGGTCTGCCACATTATCTGCGGAGTTGACTCTCTTGACCTCAACGTAACCTTTCTCAAGGTAATCGCGGATGAGATGATATCGCCGCTCAATGTGCTTGGACTTCTGGTGAGACCTCGGCTCCTTAGCAAGGGCTATGGCGCCATTGTTGTCGCAGTAAAGAGGAATGGCATCTGATGGCATTACTCCAATTTCTGCAGCAAACTTCTTGTACCAGAATGCTTCCTTTGCAGCCTCTGATGCAGCTATATATTCTGCTTCCATGGTGGAATCTGCTATCACAGTTTGCTTGGAACTCTTCCAGCTGACAGCTCCACCATTGCACACAAACAGACTTCCAGATGTCGACTTTCGATCATCTATATCGGACATGAAGTCCGAGTCTGTGTATCCCTTGAACTTGGAGTTCTCCATTACCAAAGACCAACATCATATCCTTAGTTCTTCTCAAGTACTTAAGGATACATTTCACAGAAGTCCAGTGTTCTTCACCTGGATTTGACTGATATCTGCTTGTGACACTCACAGCATGGGCTATATCAGGTCGTGTACATAGCATGGCATACATGAGGCTCCCTATTGCAGAAGCATAAGGGATCTTGCTCATGCGTTCTATTTCCTCAGGTGTGCTGGGGCACATCTTCTTGGAAAGATGAATACCATGTCTGAAGGGTATTAATCCCCTCTTAGAGTTTTCCATACTAAACCTCTTTAGTACTTCCTCTATGTACATCTTCTGTGAAAGTCCTAGCATCCTATTCGGTCTATCCCTATAGACCTTAATTCCTAGAATAAAGGATGCTTCACCTAGGTCTTTCATGGAGAATTCCTTGGACAACCACATCTTGACTGATGTCAACATGGGAATATCATTCCCAATAAGGAGGATGTCATCCACGTACAATACGAGGAAGACAACAGCGCTCCCACTGACCCTTTTGAAAACACATGGTTCCTCTTCATTTTTGATGAAACCAAACTTTTTGATCACATCATTGAAACGAGTGTTCCAGCTCCGAGATGCTTGCTTAAGTCCATATATGGACCTTTGCAGCTTGCAAACCTTGTGATCAGTATCACTGGATGTGAAACCTAGCGGCTGTTCCATATAGATATCTTCCTCAAGATATCCATTTAGGAATGCCGTTTTCACGTCCATTTGCCATATTTCATAATCGAAATAGGCTGCAACGGCAAGCAATGTGCGGATGGATTTTAGCATAGCTACCGGGGAAAAGGTATCCTGATAGTCAATGCCTTCGCGTTGACTATAACCTTTTGCCACCAGTCTAGCCTTGAATGTCTCCACATTCCCATCTGCACCAATCTTTCTCTTGAAGATCCATTTACACCCAATAGGTACTATACCTTCTGGTGGATCTACCAAGGTCCAGACTTGGTTTGAGTGCATCGAGTCGATCTCTGACTTCATTGCCTCAAGCCATTTCTCGGAGTCGATATCTGATATCGCCTCGTTGTAGGTTTTGGGATCATCACCATGAGCACCATTACCTATGAGGAACATTTCCTCTACGTCCTCTGAAACAATACCTAAGTATCTTTCAGGGGGACGGGAAACTCTTTCCGATCTACGAGGTGGAGGAGGTAGTGTTCTTATTGGCTCAACCTGATTTGGTTCCACTTGGTCCTTAGCTCTTTCCACTTGTGAGACTTTCTCATCAAGCTTAATCTGCTTTCCAATGCCACTATCTTGAATAAACTATTTTTCAAGAAATATGGCATGTCGACTCACAATCACATTGTGGTCTTCTGGAATGTAGAAATAGTATCCTAATGACTCTTTAGGATATCCTATGAATCGAGCTCTAAAGGACCTAAACTCTAACTTGTCCGCTTGTTGTCTTTTGACATGAGCCGGACAACCCCAAATTCTGAGATGACTCAGACTTGGTTTCTTACCGTGCCATATCTCATACGGTGTGGTAGGAACGGTTTTAGAGGGAACCCTATTCAGTAAATAGATTGAAGTTAATAATGAATGTCCCCAAAGAAAATCAGGGAGGTCTGTGAAGCTCATCATGGATCGAACCATATCCAATAGAGTCCGATTTCTCCGTTCTGAAACCCCGTTGAGTTGAGGTGTTCCTGGTGGAGTCCATTGAGAGACTATGCCATTTTCCTTAAGATAGTCTAGGAATTCCCGGCTAAGGTATTCACCTCCTCGATCTGATCGAAGAACCTTAATGGGTTTTCCAGTTTGTTTTTCTACTTCATGTCTGAATTCTTTGAACTTTTCAAAAGCTTCAGACTTGTGTCTCATAAGATACACATACCCATACCTAGACAGATCATCGGTAAAGGTAATGAAGTAGACAAAATTGCCTCTAGCCGGCACATCAAATGGGCCGCACACATCAGTATGTACTAGGGCAAGGAGATCTGTGGCCCTCTCCCCATGTCCAACAAAAGGGAGTTTAGTCATTTTGCCTTGAAGACAAGATTCACAAGTTGGATATGACTCAAAAGTCAATGGACTCAATAGCCCATTTTTCTCCAATTTGTTAATCCTATCTTCTGCTATATGACCTAATCTCAGGTGCCATAGATATCTGTCGTTTGGACTATCCCTAGGTCGTTTGGCATTCACGTTTTGCTCGATAGTTAAAATAGGTACATCAATATGCAACTGATAAAGACCATTAATAAGGAAACCATTTGCAATTTTATTTCTTTCATAAAGAATGTTACAATGGTCCTTAAAGAAGGTGATCACATAACCTTCTTGTGCTAAGCATGAAACAGAAATCAAATTCCTGCTAGCTGCAGGCACATAATAACAGTCTTTTAAAACTAAGTCTAAACCAGATGGTAATCGAAGAGGGTATGTTCCCACGGCTACTGCAGCAACTCTTGCTCCATTACCGATGCGTAGGATCATGTCTCCATCCCTCAGCCTCCTGCTATCCTCAAGACCCTGCATAGAAGTGCACAGATGAGCACTAGAACCAGAGTCAAGCACCCAACTGGATGCAGAAGAAACCGTAAGGTTAGACTCAATAACGAGCATACCTCCAGAAGGACCTTCCTTCTTGTTCTTCAGGGTGGCCAGGTAAGTAGGGCAGTTCCGCTTCCAATGGCCGTCGCTGTTGCAATGGAAACACTTTCCTTTGCCATCGGACCTTTCTTCTTCGGTTCTGCCTTCTTCTTCTTTGATCCTTCCACCTTTTGCTTTTTCACAGACTTCTTTTTCTTTCCATAAGACTTTCTTTTGGAAGAAGTCCGTTCCATAGCAAGAACTGAGCCTTTAGAACCTTTCATAGAAAGCTCAGCGGTAACCAGCATATTCATTAACTCGGCCAAGGAATTTTGAAGTTTATGCATGTGGTAATTCATGATGAATTGCCCATATGCATCAGTCAAGGATTGCAGAATAATATCGTTCTGCAGATCCAAGTCCAACTTCACACCGAGCTTCTCAAGCTCTTCCATGTCCTTGATCATTGTCAGACAGTGATCTTGGACTGACTGCCCATCACGCATCTTAGCCTTAAAAAGTCATTTTGTGACTTGATATTTGGCTGCGCGACTCTGTTCACCAAACATCTCCTGCAGGTGAGCCAACATTTGGCGAGCAGTCCCGATATCTTCATGTTGGCGCTGGAGCTCATCAGACATCGAGCCCAACATGTAAGTATCTGGCCTTATTATCTTCGTCAATCCATTTTTCCAGAGACGCTCTCTGTTCAGTGGATGGACGAGCTGGTAAGGTGGGAGGGTCCTGGTCCAAAACATGGTGTTAACTTCTCTGAACCCAAAATAATTTTGTAGTTCCTGAGCCAATCTTTATAATTGGGTCCAGTCAGTCTATGTGTGTCTAGGATACGTGCCAAGTGGGTTGGACGCAGACATTTTCCTGTAGAGAGTCAAAGATTCTAGTTAGATACTGTAATTTTGACTTGACCAATTTGTTTAGGGATTTTATTTTTAAACAAATTAGCTCCCACTATTTTCTCGGATCCCTACACTCCCTCTGTAGAGATGCGAAAATCTCCGCGATTGATGATTTCTAGTGGGTGGTGCGGTCTCACCAACTGACTCATCACCTCACCTAACAGTTATTGGTGATGGGTTAGCCAATGAGTGAACAACTCTTGTTCAATGATTCTCTAATCATGGTGCACCCAAACTTGGTCTCTAATTCATGAATCTCACCGTATCCGGAATATTGATCCACTCCTTAGTTAAGTCAGACCCACCATTTGCATAGACTGGGTTCCTAATTGGGTCTCTCACCGTATCCAAAATATTGAGCCCAACTCATCCTCCAGCCCATAGCATCCAATGCCTAATAGACATGGTTGCATCTTCCCGGTGCAACTGAGCCACTGTATCCAGCCGAGAACAATCAACCCCGGGAAGGGCCCGCACATCTACAATGGTGGAAGACCTCAGACTTAATCTTTTCTTAGGGAGAATTGATTCAGGTCTCATTAAACTAGACTTGGCTTAGTCATAACAATTATGACTAACCTAGTGGCATGGGTTAGCTCGGATTATTGACCACCTCAGATCAGAACTGTGTCAACAGATATGGCCAGGTAAGTGAGACCGGTGGAAGGAATATGCCATTAACTCGTACAAGAACGCATTCAGGTCGAGTAGCTTCCAATTAAAAACCAGTCGGTCGTCTGTGCCAAACTTACCTTAGACACCAAATTGTTGAGTCAGAACCAATTGGGTTAGCCTACAATCCAGACTCTAACCTCTGAGCCTAATTAGGTCTTGCTTGATCGTGACTCGATCTTGACCCAGACTTAATCCTATTAGGCTGGTCAATTTAAGCATTGTTGATCCCATCTAACCAACTCTTGATTCGGTTTGATCAACCGCTTAGACCTAATTGAGCTACCCAAGCCCGAACCCAGTATTATGAATATGTCTTAGATCTGAAATTCTCAATTTTAGACCTAATTAATATTCCATAAACTTAATTCTTAATTAAGTTAGGGTTCATAAACAAAATATGCACAATAAATCCTAGGGTTTCAGGATCTAGGGTTTTGCAGAAAGTAAGTTTTGGGTTTC
Source organism: Cocos nucifera (assembly GCA_006176705.1). Classification (NCBI taxonomy): domain Eukaryota; kingdom Viridiplantae; phylum Streptophyta; class Magnoliopsida; order Arecales; family Arecaceae; genus Cocos; species Cocos nucifera. The sequence continues at coordinate 28,332 of QRFJ01003535.1, forward strand.
TGATTAAGGACGAACACGCAGCACCCCTACACATCATAAGAACACCCCATCGAATGGGAAGAGAGGGCCTTTAAACCCTTCTTCGTTCTTATGACCGGACGGCCAAGAGGAACGCCTTAATCAGGAACATGTCAATACTACAAAACAGTTATAGATCTATATCATATATCTCATATACAAATTTAGATCTAATCATGGCATATTTTGCATACATCTCATGTATCATAATCATGCATGTTTTCAGATCTAAATTATCTCATAATAATCTAAAAAATTAGATTTAAATTGATCTAATCAAAATAAATTCTAATCTAGACAATTATGTAGAACTATTCTACAACTAGTCTAGACATGCATCAATCATATCTCATATGATATTTAAAATTAAATAATTTTTATTTGCTATTTTATCAGATGTTATTATAACACTTATAATATCAAAAAATAGTAAATAAGAAGATCTAAAATATGATTTAATCAGATTAAATCAAAGACATGCAAAACTATTCTATAGAACTATTCTATTCTAGAACTAGTCATGCATATCTTCATGTTCTTAGATCCAAATCATTTAATTTTAATTTTTTCTGATTTCAGATCTGATCACATCTCATGTGACATCTGAAATCACTTTATTTTCTAATTAAAATAAAATTAAAATCAGATCTAAACAATTTAGAACCATGGCTCTGATACCAGTTGAAGGGAAATCCTGATTTCCCGGTCCAGGTTCGTTCCAGATCTGATCAGATCAAGAGATATATTTCAAAAATTTTTCTCTTGATCTCAATCAGATCTTGATATATTTTAGATCTGATTCTTATTATTTTAATAAATAAAATAAAATAAGATAAATTAAATCAAATTTAATTTACCTGATTTGGGTAATCCTATTACCCTGTAGATGATCCTGATTGCAGCGGAAGGTTCTGGATCTAGCCACGCAAGCGCCTGGCCTCTACCGGTATCCACTCGGGTTGGATCTGGAGATCCTCTTCTTCTCTATCACACCTCCAAAAATCAGATCTGGATCTGATCTGGAGGATCTTCAAAACTCTTTTGAAGATCTGCAGTCGTCCTTTTGCAGCAGCGCAGCCTTCTTGCTTTTGATCGCCTTTCCTTGATCTGAATCGCACCAACCTAAGTCCAAAACTCTTTTGGACGTGGAGAGCAAGGGGAGAAGAGACTATGGCATGGAGAAGGAGGGGAGAGGCAGCCTTGGGGCGTGGGTTTCTCAATTGCATTCATTCTTTTTTTAATTAGGGTTGGGCGCAGGGTCTTATTTATAGACCTCTTGTGATCCAACTCCTCTTCCTCTCAACCAATCACAACCCTTTGTGAAATCAGATCTAAATCTGATTGGTTGGAATAGAGACCCCTGGATTCCTCCTTAGAGGGCGCCTAAGACCAGTCAAACTGGATTCTTAGTAGAACTCTGATTGGAATCCAAAAGGGAGGTGGAGTCCTTGTCCAACAAGGACTCCTAGGCGCCTCCTACTTGGGCTCACGCCACCCTTGGCGTGCGCCCTTCTCCTTGCCAGGTTCTGGCAGGGGGACAGGCCCCCACCAGCTCTCCAATAGGTGCATGACATGTGGTCAAAAGTCAAAGTGTCAATGGTCAACATTTGACCAGTCAAAGGTAGACTTTTGACCAAAGTCAAAGAACAAGAAATGGCAGGTGACCAAAAATGGCAGGTAATGTCTTACAAATAAGACAACCTATTCTGACTTGGACAACCTCCAGTCAGACCATATGAAGGCCTCTGATTGAGCACAAACTCCTTTGGCTCAGTCAGGACAACTTATTTATGATAGTAAAAGAAGAACGTTAGGTTCAATCGAGTGCTAGCACGATTTCCTTGAACCTAATTGAATCTCATTCAGATCAATTGAACTAGATCAGTTCAATTGATGATCACCAGATTCAAACCCTTGTTTGTGTGACCCAGTTAGGTTCAGTTCTGTATGGTAATGGGATATGTCATGATCTCTATCATCGACATCATCGAAACTCCTTTCGATGGATCAGAACTCTTCTGATTCGAACAGCTAGAATGATCGATCATCTAAATCATTCTAATTGCTCCCAAAATCCACCAGTGACACCTAGCAGTATATGGTGGCAACCCATCAGAGCTGAATGCGAACCTCTTGGTGCAGCTACCTGTGTGATTAAGTTCTTCTATCTTGAGCCCCGATCAGATTAGGGTTAAGGTGAACTCGTCAAACCCTAGTCTCTGTCATATGATGTAATCATTCGATTCGAGTCCAATGTGAAAATCTAAATAGAAACTCTTTCTATTATTTCACTCTGCCATGGCCATGGGATTTCTGGACTTGATTCTCATGATCATCATAGGGCTGCTCCTCTACCACCGAGGTAGATAGATTCCATCTTGATGCAATCCAGTTCCTACAATGAACATGCTATAGCCAACATACACCTCAGGGTTCCATATGGCTAGGAGACCGAGTAATGGTGTAGTCAAACTATAACACCCTCAAGGTGAACTGCCGATGCATCTCAGGTCAAAGAACCAGACACACTACTGCAGCATCGAGTCAGTCATTGACGAGAAGGTAGACTTCCTAATGACTACTCGAGGTGGTCACGCTCAGTGCCCTCGTTCTCTAACGAGTACCTGTACTTTCGCTCTGGTGTCTCCACACCGTAGATTCAAGACTCATCTACTAAAGAGAAGCGATCGTACACCAACCTTCCGGATCAATCACCATCCTCGTGATGATCCTATGGTCGGGAGCTATTTATGAGTTAATAATGATTATTCATGTCTTAAATTTTCAACTCTTGAAAATATGAATTATCATTACCATTAACTCAAAGGATGTATCACAGACACTAAATACACATGTGTGATAGAAAATAACCCATTTCATTAATTATAGTCAAAATTATAATTTTGCCCCTAGAAGTGTATTATAAGTGTCAGCCAATTCCGGCTTCTAGGGCACATATATCTAACACTAACACTATGGAAATTTATACGGGCATCATAGCACGGCTGAGACCTGTGAAGGCTGTGGGAGTGGTTAAGGAGCATAGGGATAGAGATTGCAGTGGCGGAGATATAACAGTAGTAGTGGACAGCACTGTAGCAACGTGCAAGGGCAGTAGCAGTGCTAGTAGGTAGCAATAAGTGCAGAGCATCCAGTAGGAGAGGCCATGAGGGCAGAGCATCCTGTAGCTATTGAGGGTCTTCTTGGGGGATTTTGGAAGAGCTTTTGCGAGGGTGAGTACTTCTTGTTGGGAGAGGTTTGCATAAAAGATTTAAGAGTGGATGTTCTCCTTTTGTACTTATTTTTTCTTTCATAGTGAACCTTGCATGCCTCATAAAGATAACACTTGGACTAATCCATGTACTTGATTATGTATTCTTATATTTATTTTTTCTTACCTTCCACCACAACAAGTGATACCAGATCTGTAATAGGGTGGTGTTGATCCTAACAATTGCTATCAGAGCCAGAATGGTACCGGGATAGATTACGGTGGTGGTGATTAAGATTAAAGATAGAGAAGATAGGTATAATCAAGATGGAGATCAACCATGAAGGATTGATTGATGCTCTATTATATAAGAAAGAACAGACTACAATGAAAGATGGCAGTAGGAGCTTAGTGCGAGATGGAGCTCTAAGTGAAGATGGATCGAGCACAAGACAAGAGGCTCAGTAGGATGATAAGCGACATTTCTAAGAGGCTACCCCAAGCAAGTCTCAAATCATGCAAGATAAAAATGGGATCGAGCAGTCTGGCTTGACTCCAATTTTTGCCCATCCACGAGTAGTAGGTGATTGCCCCAGGGCATCAGGACGAGAAGATTCAAAAGCTCTCAAAGTCAGATGGAGGTTGAATGTCGAGTTGAGATAGAGATTGTTAGTATTTAATGTCTTGAATTCAACCCACAAAGAGTTTACAGTGAAGTTTGCAACAAGGAGAAGTCCAAGAAGGCATCCATAGCCTATAGGAGAAACCAAGCTTGTCGCAGATCAGTGGGGCCCATAGGTAGGCATGCAAATGGGTCGGGTTGGATCGGATCATAAGTGATCTTGATCTGACCTAGTTTCTTGATCGAGTCCTAATGTTGGATCTTGACTCAATCCAATTGAAAATTGGGTCAGATCGGATTGGGTCCATGATCAAAAAGTTTATGCCATTAGATTATTTGGATTGGGTTGGGTCCATGTATAATCCTATCCCAATCTAAAAATTTTTAGATTCAGTTCGAGCCCAAATTTTGATCCGATCTAGTTCGTATGATAAATTAACATATATGAAGTTTACGGTTAATGAAAATAAACATTACTTTATCTTGAATCTTAATTTATAAGTAATTTCTCAAAATCTCACAATTAATTTGAGTAAAACTTTTAAAAAATAACAATACTACAAGGGCATTTGTAATTCCAATCTCACTTTATTTACTTAATAATTTATATATTGGATTTAATACTAAATTTGGGTCTGGTTGGGTCGGGTCCAAATTCAATAAACCCAGATCCGATCCAGAATATTGATCGGATCTAATTTTAAAACCCAAACCAGCTCCATGGGTCCTTTAAAATGGGTTGGATCGGGTCTAAGCGGGTTGGGCTAGATCGGGTTATGGGTCAACCTGGCCCATTTGTAGCCTTACTCATAGGTGCAGCCCGCAGACTAGCCCATGGGCGTGTAGGCTCATGAGATGCGCAACCTAAGCCGCGGTAGCACATGTTGCCTAGGCTGCTGTAGCATGCATGGCCCAGGCCGCTGTAGCATGCACAGCCCAGGCCATAGCACCACATGCAGCCCAGCACGAGCTCACACAGGCATGGGCCAACATGCGGACAGGCCTAGCATGCAGGCTCGCATGGGCATGTAGCCCTGTGTGGGTGCGCGCAATCCCTTTACGTGGTCCATGGTGGACTGAGTGGTGCATAGGAGAGGACAAGCAGTCCATGGACATTTATGGTGGTCTATTCATGTGGTTCATAGTTGTATTATGCGATCGAGCAGTAGAACATGCATGCAGGTATGATTGGACATCTACGGATGATTGTTTGAGTTGTAATCGAAGACTATTCTTTGATCTGGACTCGAATTTAGGCCTATTTAAATGCTTGACATAGTGAAAATTTATGCAGGGATTAGAGCATAACCAAGAGGCCCTATGAAGGCTATAGGAGTGGTCGAGGAGCACAAGGACATGTAGGATCTAGTGTGGTGGTCCCAAGCCTTAGAGGGCCATGGGAGGAGCCAGGGTGTTGGCTCCGAAAGACTAGGATGGGTTTGGTCCTAGAGCTAGGATAGGAGTTGTCCTAGGGTGAAGGTGGCATGTATCCCTGCACGAACTTGAGGTTCAAGTATGAAGACCTTGAGGGGGGCTTGGTAGGTACTCCGGAGATCTAAAATATAAGACAGAGCAAAGAACCAAAGCTAAGAGAAGAATCAACCAAGATAAGGAGCTGACACATAGGTGGGCTGGCTTGGATATGCAATCAAACCAGCTTGGACTAAGATCGAGTCGACTCGAGGTGTAGTCGAGCTGGCTCTCTCAACCAGATAGAAGATAGAATTTGAACGATATGCAGTCAAGCCAACTTGGCTCCTAACAAAGCCGGCTTGATGGTGGCGAACAAAACTGGATGGGGGTTTTTTGTTTGGGGTCTTAAGGCCTGGTCCAATAAGGTTTTAAGGTGGCTAACATATATATGGGTCGGATTTAGATCTAGGGGGTGAGAGCATGGGTGACGTGGGTGTACATGGACTCGATGAGTACTTTCATGTATTACGTTAGCCTAGAAGAGTTTTTTAGCTAAAGTTTAGATTTATTAGGATTCATGTGGTATAGCAAAAATCCTAAGGTATATAAACCTAGGTATTATAATCTTTACAAGAGAGTTGAATCAATATATAGCTTTTCTCCCTAACTCTCTTCTCTCTTTTTTCTCTGATTCCAACACCAAGCCCTAGGTGCTGCCATTAATTTTTTTTGCTCTTCTTTATATTTTTGGATGAACATCTAGGTTCAAGCAAGAGACCATATCTACGACTATGGTTTCAAGTAGTCGTAGGCATAACAATTGATATCAAATCAGTATCGATTATTTCAACACTTGGTATCAGAGTTAGGTGATGCCATGGTGAGGTGCTAACACTTAGTATCAGAGTCTGATTGAATGTGAAGAAGAAAGAAGATCAAGTTTCAGTAGAGATCAGCAGTCAGGTTCAGATCTAAGATTTTCTCCAGGCTTCATGGGGAAAGAAGTGATCTAAGGGTTGTTGTCCATCATCTCTAGTCAAGGTAATTTTTAGATCTACCTATTGGCTATTTTTGGTTTGGTTTGATCATGAAAAATAGCGGGTTGAAGGTAGGATTTGAGAAGTTTGGTGGAAAGAATAGTTTCACACTATGGAAGGTTAGGATGGAGGATCTGCAGATTCAGATGAGATTAGATTCAGCCTTGAAGGATAGGCCGAAGGAGATGATAGATAAGGAGTAGAAGTCCTTAAAGAAAAGGGCATGTGCCATGACTAGAGCTTGTCTAGCAGATGAGATGATGTATGGCATATTGGAGAAGAAAACATCCAAGGATTTTGTTAGATATATGTGCCCTAGAAGGCAGATTGACTGACATTTGTAATATATTTCTAAGGGCAAAATTATAATTTTGACTATAAATAATAAAATAAATTATTTTCTATCATAGTGTGTATTTGAAAGTGTTTATGATACATCCCTTGAGTTAATGATAATGATAGTTCATATTTTCAAGCAATGAAAATTTAAGACATGAATTTTCATTATTAACTCATAAAATGCTCCCGACCATAGGATCATCATGAGGATGGTGATTGATCCGGAAGGTTGGTATATGATCACTTCTTTAGGATAGATAAGTCTTGAGTCTATGGTGTAGAGACACCGAAGTGAGAGTACAGGTACTCATTAAAGAATGAGGGCACTGAGCGTGACCACCTCGAGTAGTCATGAGGAAGTCTATTTTTTCGTCGATTACTGGCTCGAAGATGTAGTGGTGTATCTGGTTCTTTGACTTAAGGAGCATCGATAGTTCATCTTGAGGGTGTTATAGTTTGACTACATCATGACTCGATATCCTAGCCATTTGGTATCCTGAGGTATAGTTGGCTATGGCTTGTTCATTATAGGAATTGAATTTTACCAATAGGGGATCTATCTACCTCAGCAGATTAGGAGCAGCCCTATGATGATCATGAGAATTAAGTCCATAAGCCCACGGCTATGGTAGAGTGAAATAATAGAAAAAATTTTCTATTAGGGTTTTCATATTGGACTTGAATCGAATGATTAATTCACATGATGGAAATTAGGGTTTGATGAGATCACCTTAACCCTAATCCGATCGAGGCTCAAGATAAGGAAACTTAATCACACAGGTAACTGCATCGAGAGATTCACTTTCAGTTCTGATGGGTTGCCACCATATGCTTCTAGGTGTCATTGGTAGATTTTAGAAGCAATTAGAATGATTTGGATGATCGATCATACTAGTTGTTTGAATCAGAAAAGTTTTGATCCATCGGAAGGTGTTTCGATGACGTCGATGATAAAGATCGCAACATATCCCATTATCATATGAAACTAAATCTAATTGGATCACACAAATAAGAGTTTAGATCTAGATATCATCAATTAGACTAACCCAATTTAATTGATTTGAATAAGATTTAATTAGGTTCAAGAAAATCATGCTAGCACACAATTGAGCCTAATGTTTTCCTTTAATAATCATTAAAGTTTGTCTCAACTGAGTCAAATGTATTTGGACTCACTCAGAAATCTTTATTTGGTCTAATTGGAGCTTGTCCAGATTAGAATAGGGTTATCTTAATTTATGAGATAAATTTTAGACAACACCTATCATTTTTGATCATCTGCTAAATCTTGTTTTCAGATATTGGTCAAATGTTGATCCTGGAAACCTAGACATCTACCCATGTATCATGCACCCATAGGAGAGTACCTGGGGCCTTGTCCCCCTAATAAAAAGTAGATAAAAGGGGGGTACATACCTAGGGAGGCACGCACCCCATGAGGATAAAAGATGGAGTCCCATACAGATGGGACTCCAGGTTGCTTTAGGGGATTAAACTGAGTGGCACCAAGAAGTCTTGTTTGACCCAGTCTTGGTGCCACCTAAGGAGGGTTTTGAGGGTCACTCATCTAATTGGATCAGATGATGTCATCCCACTAATTAAATTTAGATCTTATTGTACAAAGGGCCATGATTGGTTGGGATGATGTGGCACTGCATGGCACAGCAAGGTCTATATAAATCCTGTCTGCGCCTAGAATTGAAGGCTTCTACCTTTAGCCCGTGCCACAAGACCTCTCTCTCTCCTTCTCCATGCCACCCTCTGGTCCACTCTCTCCTCTCCATGCCTAAGAGGTTTTGGACATGAGTAAGATGTGATCCAATCAAGTGAAAGACGCTAGGAAAGGAAAAAGACAGCACTGCTGCAAGAGACAATGGCTGTTCTTCAAAAGAAGTTTTGAAGACCTTCAAGATCAGATCTAGATCTAATTTTTAGAGGATTGATAGAAAAATAGAAGATCTTCAGATCCTGCTCGAGTGGATATCGGTAGAGGTCAGGCACTTACGTGGCTACATCCAGAACATTAGGCAAACATCGAGATCATCACAAGGTAATTAAATTACCCAAAAGAAAGATATAATTAAATTAGATTTATTTTATATTTTTTTATTTTATTATTAGATCAATAAGATCAAATTTGAAAAGTTTTAGATCTGATTAGGATTTTAGAAGAAAAAAATTTGAAATATCCTTTTTGATTCGATCAGATCTAAATGAACCTGACCTAAAAAATAAGATTTTTTTCTTCAACTGGTATCAGAGTCAGATTCCATAATTCATTAGATCTGATTTTAATTTATTTTTGATCTGATAATTAGATGATTTTAGATGTCACATTAGATGTGATTAGATCTAAAATTAAAAAGTTAAAAATTAAATAATTTAGATCTAAGATGTATAAGATGCATGACTAGACTAGGAATAGAATTATTCTATATATAATCTAGCATAATCATAATTTTAATTTAACTAATTATAATTTTTATAATGTATGAGATGCATTATTCTATTTATTTATAATTTTAATTTAATTAATCATAATTATTCTATGTGTATCTATTAATTATAATCATAATCATATTTACTATTATAAATATTATAATTAGATCTAAAAAATAAAAAATAAATTTATTTAATTTATTTATATTAGATATGATAGATGCATGTTTAGACTAGTTGTAGAATAGTTCTACAAAATTATCTAGAATAAATTTTAATTTGATATGATCAAATTTAAATCTTATTTTTTAGATGTTTATGAGATAATTTAGATCAAAAAATATGTATGATATGATACATGAGATGTATGCAAAATATATTTTTAGTTAGATCAATTTTTATATATGTGACATATGATGTAGATCTAACTAGTTTTGTAGATTTATCATATTTTCAATTAAGGTGTTCCCCTTAGCCGTTCGATCATAAGAACGAAGTAGGATTTAAAGGCCCTCTTCTTTCATTTGATGGAGTGTTCTTATGGTGTGTAGGGGTACTGCATGTTCGTCCTTAATTAGAAATCAAAAACTTATTTTCTGCAAAATTCTAGATCCTAAAATCCTAGGATTTTATATATGTTTTGTTTATGAATCCTAAACTTAATTAAGAATTAAGATTATAAAACATATTAGGTCTAAAATTGAGAATTTTTAGATCTAAGACATATTCATAAAATTGGGTTCAGACTTGGGTAGCTTAATTAGGTCTAGCAGTTGATCAAACCAAATCAAGAGTTGGTTAGGTGGAATCAAGAGTACTTAAATTGACCAGCCTAATAGGATTAAGTCTGGGTCAAGATCGAGTCACATGAGTGATCGATCAAGTTATGACCTAATTAGGCTCAGTGGTTAGAGTCTGGATTGTAGTCTAATCTGATTGGTTCTGGCTCAATAATTTGGTGTCTAAGATAAGTTTGGTAGGTATGATCGACTGATTTTTAATTGGGAGCTACTTGATTCGAATGCATTCTTATTGAGTTAATGGCATATCCCTTCTACTGGTCTCACTTACTTGGCCATATTTGTCGACCCAGTCCTGATATAAGGTAGCTAACAATCCAAGCTGACCCATGCTACTTGGTTAGTCATAATGGCAATGGCTATATCAAGTCAAGTTTAAAGAGACCTAAATTAAATCTTCCTAAGAAAAGATTAAGTCTAAGGTCTTTCATCATTATAGATGTGCGGGTTCTTTCCGAGGTTGATTGTTCTCGACTGGTCATAGTGATCCAGTTGCACCGAAAAGATGCAACCATGTCTATTAAGCATTAGATGCTATGGGCTGGAGGAAGGATTGGGCTTAATATTTTGGATACAGTGAGAGATCCAATTAAAAATCTAATCTATGCAAATGGTGGTTCTGACTTAACTAAGAAGTGGATCAATATTCTGGGCATGGTGAGATTCATGAATTAGAGACCTAGTTTGGATACACCATGATTAGAGAATCATTAGACAAGAGTTGTTCACTCATTAGCTAATCCATTATCAATAACTATTAGGTGAGGTGATGAGTCAGTTGGTGGGACTACACTATCCACTAGAAATTAGTAATCATAGAGATTTTTGCATCTCTACAGAGAGAGTATAGGGATCCAAAAATATAGTGGAAGCTAATTTATTTAAAAATTAAATTTTTAAATAAATTGATCAAGTCTTAATTATAAAATCTAACTAGAAACTTTGACTCTCTATAGAAAAAAGAAAAATATCTACGTCCAACCTACTAGCCCGTATCTAGGACACCCATAGACTGATCGAATCCAATTACAAGGATTAACTTCGAAACTTCAAAGTTATTTTGGATTCTGAGAAGTTGACTCATGTATTGGATCAGGATCTCTCCATCTTATCAGCTCGTCCATCTGCTGAATAGAGAGCGTCTCTTGACAAATGAAAGGATGAAGATAATAAGATCAGATACTACATGTTGGGCTTGATGTCTGATGAGCTTCAACACCAACATGAAGATATCAAGATTTCCCACCAAATATTACCCATCTACAAGAGTTGTTTGGTGAACAGAATCACGCAGCCAAATATCAGATCACTAAATAACTGTTTAAGGCTAAAATGCATGATGGGTGGTTAGTCCAAGATCATTGTCAGATGATGATCAAAGACTTGAAAGAGCTTGAGAAGCTCAGAGTGAAGTTAGACCAGAATCTACAGAATGATAATTTTGTAATCCTTGACTGATGCGTATGGGCAATTCATCATGAACTACCATATGCACAAACTTTAGAATACTCTGGCCGAGCTTATGAATATGCTGGTTATTGCTGAGCTTTCTATTAAAGGTTCTAAAAGCTCAGTACTTGCTATGGAATGGACTTCTTTCAAGAGAATATCTTTTGAAAAGAAGAAGAAGTTTGTGGAAAAGTAGAAGATGAAAAGTGGAAAGAAAAAGAAGGCATAGTTGAAGAAGAAAGTCGCTGATAAAAAAAAAGTGTTTCCATTGTAATACTGACGGCCATTAGAAGCAAAACTATCCTACATACCTGACCATCCTAAAGAATAAGAAGGAGACAGGTCCTTCTGAAGGTATGCTCGTTATTGAATCTAACCTTATGATTTTTTCTGCATCTAGTTAGGTGCTTGACTCTGATTCTAGTGCTCATTTGTGCACCTCCATGCAGGGTCTTGAGGATAGCAGGAGGCTGAGGGATGGTGAGATGATCCTATGCATCGAAAATGGAGCAAGAATTATTATTGTGGCTGTAGAAACCTACCCTCTTCGACTACCATCTGGCTTAGATTTAGTACTTAAGGATTGTTATTATGTGCCTGCTGCAAGCAGAAATTTAATTTTTATTTCATGTTTAGCATAAGAAGGCTACGTAATTAATTTTCTTAAAGACCAATATAATATTCTTTATAAAAAAAATAAAATTGCAAGTAGTTTCCATATTAACGATCTCTACCAATTATATATTGATGTATCTACCTTAAATATAGAGCAAAATGTGAATGCCATAAGATCAAAATGACCCAAGGATAGTCCAAACGATAGGTATCTATGGCACTTAAGGCTAGGTCATATAGCAGAAGATAGAGTTAATAAATTAGAGAAAATCAGGCTATTGAGTCCGTTCACTTTCGAGTCATATCCAATTTGTGAATCATATCTTCATGGCAACATGACTAAGCTCCCTTATGTGGGACATGAGGAAAGGGCCATGGATCTACTTGCCCTAGTATATACTGATGTGCTGGCTAGAGGCAACTTTGTCTACTTCATAATCTTTATCGATGATTTATCTCGGTATGGATATGTGTATCTTATGAGACACAAATCTGAAGCCTTTGAAAAGTTTAAGAAATTCAGACATGAAGTGAAAAAGCAAACTAGAAAATCCATTAAGGTTCTTCGATCAGATCAAGGAGGTGAATACCTTAGTCGAGAATTTCTGGACTATCTCAAGCAATATGGCATAGTCTCTCAATTTACTCCACTTGGAACACCTTAACTCAATGGGGTTTCAGAATGGAGGAACCAGATCCTATTAGATATGGTCCGATCCATGATGAGCTTCACGGACCTTTCTGATTTTCTTTGGAGACATAGTTTGTTAATTGTTATATATTTACTGAATAGGATTTTCTCTAAAATCATTCCTACCATACTGTATGAGATATGGCATGGTAAGAAACCAACTCTGAGTCATCTCAGAATATAGGATTGTTCGGCTCATGTCAAAAGACAACAAGTAGATAAGTTAGACTATAGGTCCTTTAGAGCTCGATTCATAGATATCCTAAAGAGTCATTAGGCTACATTCTAGAAGATCATAATGTGATTGTAAGTTGGCATGCCATCTTTCTTGAAAAATAGTTTATTCAAGATGGCGGCATTGGAAAGCAGATCAAGCTCGAGAAGAAAGTCTTCCAAAAGCAACGAGCTAAGGACCCTATGGAACCAAATCAGGTTGAGCCAATACAATCACTACCTGCTCCACCTCGTAGATCAGAAAGGGTTTCCTATCCCCCAGAGAGGTACTTAGATAATATTTCAGAGAAAGTAGAGAAAATGTTCCTCATAGGTAATGGAGTTCATGATAAGGATCCCAAAATCTATGACGAGGTAATATTAGATATCGACTCTAAGAAATGGTTAAAGGCAATGAAGTCAAAAATTGACTCGATGCACTTAAATAAAGTCTAGACCTTGGTAGATCTATCTGAAGGTATAGTACCTATTGGGTGTAAATGGATCTACAAGAGAAAGATTGGTGCAGATAGAAATATGGAGACATTCAAAGCTAGATTAGGGACAAAAGGGTATAGTCAGCATAAAGGAATTGACTATCAAGATACCTTTTCGTTAGTAGCCATGCTAAAATCCATCCGCATATTGCTTGCGGTTGCAGCCAATTTTAATTATAAAATATGACAAATGGATGTGAAAACGATGTTCTTAAATGGATACCTTGAGGAAGATATCTATATAGAACAGCCATAAGGTTTCACATATAGTGATGCTGCTCACAAAGTATACAAGCTGCAAAAATTCATATATGGACTTAAGCAAGCATCTTAGAGCTAGAATACTCATTTTCATGATGTGATCAAATTGTTTGGTTTCATCAAAAACGAGGAGGAACCATGTATTTTCAAAAAGATCAATGGGAGCGCTATTGTATTTCTCGTACTGTACATAGATGATATCCTCCTTATTGAAAATGATATTTTCATGTTGACCATAATTAAAATATGGTTATCTAAAGAATTCTCCATAAAAGATCTAAGAGAAACATCCTTCATTCTAGGAATTAAGGTCTATAGAGATAGACCGAATAGGATGCTAGATCTTTCATAGAAGATGTACATAGAGGAAGTGCTAAAGAGGTTTAGCATGAAAACTCTAAGAGGGAATTGGTACCCTTCTGACATGGCATTCATCTCTCCAAGAAAGTGTGTCCCAACACACCTAAGGAGATTGAACGCATGAGCAAAATCCCTTATGCTTCAGTAATAGGGAGCCTTATGTATGTCATGTTATGTACACGATCTGATATAGCCCATGCTGTGAGTGTCACGAGTAGATATCAGTCGAATCTAGGTGAAGAATACTGAACTTCTATGAAAAATATCCTTAAGTACTTGAGAATAACTAAGGATAAGTTGTTGATTTTTGGTAATGGAGAACTCTAAGTCCAGGGATATACAGACTTAAATTTTATGTGTGATATAGATGATCGAAAGTCGACATCTGAAAGTCTATTTTTATGTAATGATGGTGCTGTCAGTTGGAAGAGTTTCAAGCAGACAGTGATATCAGATTTCACCATAGAAGCATAGTATATCACTACGTCAGAAGCTGTGAAGGAGGCATTTTGGTACAAGAAGTTCACCACAGAAATTGGAGTGATGCCATCGGATGCCATTCCTCTATACTACGATAATAATGATGCCATAGCCATAGCTAAGGAGTCAAGGTCTCACCAAAAATTCAAGCACATCGAGCAATGATATCACTTCATCCACGATTATCTCAAGAAAGGTTACGTCGAGGTCAAGAAAGCCGACTTCGCAGATAATGCGATAGATCCACTTACAAAGTCATTGGGCCAACAGAAGATCGAAGCCTACCTTGAGAAGATGGGACTTAGATTTATAGCCAATTAGCTTTAGATCAAGTGGGAGTTTATTAGATATGTGTGCCTTAGAAGTCAGATTGGCTGACACTTATAATACACTTGTAAGGGCAAAATTATAATTTTGACTATAAATAATAAAATGGATTATTTTTTATCATAGTATATATTTGAAAGTATCTGTGATACATCTCTTGAGTTAATGATAATGATAGTTCATATTTTTAAGAAATAAAAATTTAAGATATGAATTTTCATTATTAACTCATAAAATGCTTCCGACCATAGGATCATCATGAGGATGGTGATTGATCCAAAAGGTTGGTGTATGATTGCTTCTTTAGGATAGATGAGTCTTGAGTCTATGGTGTAGAGACACCAGAGCGAGAGTATAGGTACTCGTTAGAGAACGAGGGCACTGAGTGTGACCACCTCGAGCAGTCATGAGAAAGTCTACCTTCTCATCAATTATTGGCTCGAAGCTGCAGTGACATGTCTGGTTCTTTGATCTGAGGAGCATCGACAATTTACTTTGAGGGTGTTATAGTTTGACTACACCATGACTCTGTCTCCTAGCCATTCGAAATCCTGAGGTGTATGTTAGCTATGGCATGTTTATTGTAGTAATTGGATTGCACCAATAGAAGATCTATCTACCTTAATAGATGAGGAGCAGCCCTATGATGATCATGAGAATCAAGTCCATAAGTCCAAGGCCATGGCAGAGTAA
Source organism: Cocos nucifera (assembly GCA_006176705.1). NCBI lineage: Eukaryota > Viridiplantae > Streptophyta > Magnoliopsida > Arecales > Arecaceae > Cocos > Cocos nucifera. Next base: position 43,797 of record QRFJ01003535.1, read on the forward strand.
AATAATAGAAAAAATTTTTATTAAGGTTTTCACATTGGACTTGAATCAAATTATTAATTCATATAATAGAAATTAGGATTTGACGAGATCACCTTAACCGTAAATCAGTCGAAGCTCAAGATAGAGGACTTAATCACACAGGTAACTGCATTAAGAGGTTCGCTTTCAGTTCTGATGGGTTGCCACCATATGCTGCTAGGTATCACTGATAAATTTTGGAAGCAATTAGAATGATTTGGATGATCGATCATACTAGTTATCTGAATCAAAAAAGTTCTGATCCATCGAAAGATGTTTTGATGATGTTGATGATAGAGATCGCGACATATCCCATTATCATATGGAACTGAATCTAACTGGGTTACATAAGTAAGGATTTGGATCTGGATATCATCAATTAGACTAATTCAGTTCAATTGATTTGAATAATATTTAATTAGATTCAAGAAAATTGTGTTAGCACACGATTGAGCCTAATGTTCTCCTTTAATAATCATTAAAGCTTGTCTCGACTGAGCCAAATGTATTTGGGCTCACTCAGAAATCTTTACTTGGTCTAACTAGAGCTTGTCCAGATTAGAAAAGGGTTGTCTTAATTTATGAGATAAATTTGAGATAACACCTATCATTTTCGGTCACCTACTAAATCTTATTTTCGGATATTGGTCAAATATTAACCCTAGATACTTAGACATCTGTCCATGTGTCATGTGCCCATAACAGAGTACCTAGGCTCTTATTGAAGAAAAATCTTGATTTTTCGGACCAGGTTCATTCAGATCTGATCAGATCAAGAGATATATTTTAAAAAAAAAAAATTTTGATCCTAATCAGATCTGAGATATTTTAGATCTGATTCTTATTATTCTAATAATAAAAATAAAATCTAAATAAATTAAATCAAATTTAATTTACCTTGATGTTGGATAATCCTATTATCCGTTGATGATCCTGTATGCAGTGGAAGGTTCTGAATCTAGCCACGTAAGTGCCTGGCCTCTATTGGTATCCACTCAGGCTGGATCTGGAGATTCTCTTCTTCTCTATCACGTCTCCAAAAATTAGATCTGGATCTAATCTGGAGGATCTTCAAAACATCTTTTGAAGATCAGCAGTCATCCTTTACAACAGCACAACTTTCTAGCTTTCAGTCACCTTTCTCTCATCTGGATTGTACCAACCAAGAATTCAATCCTCTTTGGACATAGAGATGAGAGGGAGAAGGTGCTTTGGCATGGAGGAGGAGAGGAGAAGCAGCCTTGGGGCATGGAGAATTGTGATTTCTTTTCAATATATTTTGAGTTGGGCGCAGGATCTTATTTATAGACTATCTATGATCCAACTCCTCTTCTTCCCAACTAATCACAATCCTTTGTGAAATCAGATCTAAATCTGATTGATTGGAATAGAGTCCCCTGGATTCCTTCTTAGATGGTGCCTAAGATCAGTCAAAGTTGATTCTTAGGAGAACTCTAATCGAAATCCAAAAAGGAGATGGAGTCCCTATCCAACAGGGACTCCTGGGCACCTCCAGCTTGGGCACACGCCAAGGGTGGCGTGTGCCCTCCTTCTTACCAGGTTCTGATAGGGGGATAGGCCTCCACCAGCTCTCCAATAGATGCGTGACACATGGACAGAAGTCAAAGTATCAGTGTCAACATTTGGCCAGTTAAAGATCAACTTCTGACTAAAGTCAAAGGATGAGAAATGGCAGGTGACCAAAAATGACTGGTATTGTCTTAAAAAATAAGACAACCCCTTTCTAATCTAGATAGACTCCAGTCAAATCAGGTGAAGGCCGATGAATGAGCACAAACTCCTTTGGCTCAGTCAGGACAACTATTTATGATAGTAAAAGAAGAACGTTAGGTTCAATCGAGTACTAGCACGATTTTCTTGAACCTAATTGAATCTCATTCAGATCAATTGAACTAAATCAGTTCAATTGATGATCATCAGATTCAAACCCTTGTTTGTGTGACCCAGTTAGGCTCAGTTCGGTATGGTAATGGGATATGTCATGATCTCTATCATCGACATCATCAAAACTCCTTTCGATGGATCAGAACTCTTTTGATTTGAACAGCTAGAATGATCGATCATCTAAATCATTCTAATTGCTCCTAAAATCCATCAGTGACACCTAGCAATATATGGTGGCAACCCATCAGAGCTGAATGCGAACCTCTTGGTGCAGCTACCTGTGTGATTAAGTTCTTCTATCTTGAGCTTCGATTAGATTAGGGTTAAGGTAAACTCGTCAAACCCTAGTTTCTGTCATATGATGTAATCATTCGATTCAAGTCCGATGTGAAAACCTAAATAGAAACTCTTTCTATTATTTCACTCTGCCATAGCCATGGGCTTCTAGACTAGATTCTCATGATCATCATAGGGCTGCTCCTCTACCACCGAGGTAGATAGATTCCATCTTGATGCAATCCAGTTCCTATAATGAACATGTCATAGCCAACATACACCTCAGGATTCCATGTGGCTAGGAGACCGAGTAATGGTGTAGTCAAACTATAACACCCTTAAAGTGAACTACCGATGCACCTCAGGTCAAAGAACCAGACACACCACTACAGCATCGAGTCAGTCATTGACGAGAAGGTAGACTTCCTAATGACTACTCAAGATGGTCACGCTCAGTGCCCTCATTCTCTAACGAGTACCTATACTCTCGCTCCAATGTCTCCATACCGTAGACTTAAGACTCATCTACTAAAGAGAAGCAATAGTACACCAACCTTTCGAATCAATCACCATCCTCGTGATGATCCTATGGTCGGAAGCATTTTATGAGTTAATAATGATTATTCATGTCTTAAATTTTCAACTCTTGAAAATATGAATTATCATTACCATTAACTCAAAAGATGTATCACAGACACTAAATACATATATGTGATAGAAAATAATCCATTTTATTAATTATAGTCATAATTATAATTTTGCCCCTAGAAGTGTATTACAAGTGTCAGCCAATTCTGGCTTCTAGGGCATCTAGGGCACATATATCTAATACTTATCCCCCTACTAAAAAGCAGATAGGATGGGGGTGCATGCCTAGGGAGGCGTGCACCCCATGAGGATAAAAGATGGAGTCCCATATAGGTGGGACTCTAGGTTGCTTCTTGGGATTAAACTGAGTGGCGCCAAGAAGTCTTGTTTGACCCAGTCTTGGTGCCACCTAATGAGGATTTTGATAGTTTCTCATCTAATTGGATTAGATGATGTCATCCTACCTATTAGATTTAAATCTGATTGCACAAAGGGCCATGATTGGCTGAGATGATGTGGCACTGTATGGCGCAGCAGGGTCTATATAAACCCTATCTGCACCTAGAATTGAAGGCTTCTACCTTTAGCCCATGCCATAAGGCCTCTCTCCCTCCTTCTCCATGCCACCCTCTGGTCCTCTCTCTGCTCTCCATGCCTAAGAGGTTTTGGGCATGAGTAAGGTGCGATCCAAGCAAGTGAAAGGCGCCAGAAAAGGAAAAAGACAGCACTGCTGTAAGAGACAATGGTTGTTCTTCAAAAAAAGTTTTGAAGACCTTCAAGATCAAATCTAGATCTGATTTTTAGAGGATTGATTAAGAAGAAGAAGATCTCTAGATCTTACCCGAGTAGATATTGGTAAAGATCAGGTGCTTGCATGGCTACATCTAGAACCTCAGGCAAATATCAGGATCATCACAGGATTATTGAATTATCCAAAATAAAGGTATAATTAAATTAAATTAAATTTTTATTTTTTTATTTTATTATCAGATCATTAAGATCAGATCTGAGGAGTCTCAGATTTGATTAGTATTTTAGAAGAAAAAATTTTGAAATATCCTTCTTGATCCAATCAGATCTGAACGAATCAGATCCAAAAAATAAGACTTTTTTCTTCTGATTTATCGTTGAGGTTACATCAATTGTATATAGAAAAGAACATGTGCAATAACTTGGTGCTAAAGACGTAATTATATAGCCTTTGGATGTAAGAGGACAAGGATGTTGCAGGATATATTCAGCATTTCGATCGAATGAGCATGGATTTGCTTAACATTAGGGTAGAGCTCGAAGAGAAGGATAAGAGTTTATTGCTACTATATTCGCTATCTAAGAGTTTCGATCCATTGGTAACCACATTGCTATTTGGTAAGGAGACATTGGTGTATGAGAGGATCGTATCAGTGCTAAGGTCCAACGAGCAGTGGAAATGGATGACGAAGAGGAAGATCTTTCATGAGAGTCTCGTGGTGTTAGAGAGGCCTAGGTCAGGGAAGAAGAAGGGTCAATGAAGGGGCAGCAAGGGGTCTAAGAAGTGCTTCAAGTATGATGAAGCAAGGCACTTTAAGCGAGAATGTCCATTTTGAAAGAAGTACAAAGGAGGAGAAAAGTCAGATTTCATCATTTTAGTCCTTGAAAGTGAAGAGTCAGATGAGCTCTTGGTGGTTTCAGAGGAGCCTACAGGGTGCAGTATATCCGAGATAGTTTCGAAGGAGTTCGTGAAATGCAGAGGGTCCGAAGGAGTAGCGACTGTGTACGAGGTGCAGTGGTAGGCTCAACAGTGTAGCATTGAGTGGTTGGCCTCGAGGGCCTCGGTTACATAGTCAGCTTCTGCGGCATCAGGAAGACTTCGATTTTAGGTGGAGCATCAGGCAGAGGCGATATCATAAGTGGAGAGAGTTCTGGCATGAGTTCAGAGTAGAGGAGTGTAGGAGGACCAATATCCTAGCATCAATGTTGGAGATGCACAGTTCTAGATGGAGCAGCACGTATGAAATGATAGACAAAGTTCTGAGGAGACCGTGTCAGGATATGCAACTTGCATTGGCACAGGATTGCTGCAGATTCTCCATGAAAATCCAAGATAAATGATGCAGCTGCCAAGTAGAAGGATGCCTACAACTCCAAGTATGGTGCATAGGTGCAAGTCAAGGTCTTCAGCGATGAAGGCGGTTATCCCAAAGGTCTCAAAGAAAGCTCAATAGCTGAAGAAAGATGGCAGTAGCAAGGTGTGCACAAGTAGCTATCAGGACGTGCATCGATAGTGGGATCGTGTAGGACAATATTGCCAAGTGTGCCAAGATTTGGGTGCACCAAGATGGAGATTGTAGGATCTGGTATAATGCTTCCAAGCTTTGGAGGGCCATGAGAGGAGCCAAGGTGTTGGCATTGAAAGACTAGCATGGGTATGGTCCTAGGACTAGAGCAGATGTTGTCCTAAGGTGAAGACAGCATGTAGCCTTGCACGAACTCGAGGTTCAGGTATGAGGATCTTGAGGGGGGCTTGGTAGATGCTTCGGAGATCTGGAACACAAGATGGAGCAAAGAACTAAAGTCAAAAAAAGAATCAGCCAAGATAAGGGGTTGATACATAGGTAGACTGGCTTGGATATGTAGTTGAGCTGGCTCAAGCTAAGACCGAGCTGACTTGAGGTGCAGTCGAGCTGGCTATCTCAGGCAGATAGAAGACAAAATTTGGATGATATGCAGTCAAGCCAACTTAGCTTTGATAGAGCCAGCTTGATGGTGGCAAACAAAACTGGATGGAGGGGTTTTGTTTGAGGTCTTAAGCCCTGATCCAATAAGATCTTAAGGTGGCTAATACATGTATGGGTCGGGTTTAGATCCAGGGGATGAGAGCATGGGAGACATGGGTGTGCATGGGCTCGATGAGTGCTTTCATGTATTAGGTTAGCCTAGGAGAGTTTTTCAGCTGGAGTTTGGGTTTATTAGGGTTCATGTGGTATAGCAAAAATCCTAAGATATATAAATCCAGCTATTGTAATCTTTACAAAAGAGTGGAATCAATATACAGCTTTTCTCCCTAACTCTCTTCTCTATTTTCTCTCTAGTTTCAATGCCAAGCCCTAGGTCCGCCTTCAATTTTTTTGCTCTTCTTCATATTTCTGGATTAACACTCAGGTTCGTGCAAGAGATTGGATTTACGACTATGGCTCCGAGCAGCCATAGGCATAATAATTGATATCAAATCAGTACCGATTATTCCAAAAGTATAGAGACTGCAGTGGCAAAGATGTAGCAGCAGCAGCGAGCAGCTAGGAGTATAGTGCCATGTAGGGACAACAGTAGTGCTAGCAAGTAGCAATAGGTGCAAAGCATTCGATAGGAGAGGCCGTGAGGGCAGAGCATCCTGTAGCTGCTGAGGGTCTCCTTGAGAGATTTTGGAAGAGCTTTTATGAGAGTGAGTGCTTCTTGTTAAGACAGGTTTGCGTATAAGAGTTGAGAGTGGATGTTCTCCTCTTGTACTTATTTACTATTTCATAGTGAAGCTTGCATGCTCCATGAAAGTTTCACTTGGACTAATCCATGTACTTGATTGCATATTCTTATTTTTATTTCTTCTTTCCTTCTAACACAACAAGTGATACCAAATCCGCGATAGGGTGGTGTTGACCCTAACAATTGGTATCATAGCCAGATTGGTATCGAGATAGGTTACGGTGGTGGTGATCAAGATTAAAGATGGAGAAGACATGTATAATCAAGATGAAGATCAATCATGAAGGGTTAATCGATGCCCTCTTGTATAAGGAGGAGCCGACTATAATGAAAAATGCTAGTGGGAGCCCAATGCAAGATGGAGCTCTAGGTGGAGATGAATCGGACATGAGATAAGAGACTCGGGAGGATGATAAGCGATGTCTCTAGATGGCTATCCTGAGCAAGTCTCAAGTCATGCAGGACAAAGATGGTATCAAGCAACTTGGCTCAACTCCAATGTTTGCCTATCCATGAGTAGCAGGTGATTGCCCCAGGGCATCGGGATGAGAAGATTCAAAAGCTCTCAAAGTCATGTGGAGGCTAAATATCGAGTTGAGGTAGAGATTATTAGAATTTGATGCATCAAATTCGATCCATAAAGAGTCCACAATGAAGTCCATAGCAAGGAGAAGTCTAGGAAGGCACCCATGGCTCATAGGAGAAATGAAGCTCATAGTAGACTAGCAGGGCCCCATAGGTAGACATGCAAATGGGTCGGGTTGGATTGGGTCATAAGTGACCCCAATCCCATCGAGTTTCTTGATCGGATTCTAATGTTGGATCTAGATCCAATCCAATTAAAAATTGGATCAGATCGGGTCAGGTCCATGATCAAAAAGTTTACCCTATTAGATTATTTGGGTTGGATCTGGTCCATATATAATCCTATCCCAATCTAAAAATTTTAGATCTAGTTCGAATCCAAATTTTAATCGGCCCAGTTCGCATGATAAACTAACATATGTAAAGTTTATGGTAAAAAAAAGTAAATATTATTTTACCTTGGCTCTTAATTTATGAATAATTTTTGAAAATCTTATAGTCAATTTGAGTAAAACTTTAAAAAAATAACATTGCTATAAGAGCATTTGAAATTTCAATCCCATTTTATTTACTTTACACTTTATATATTAGATTTAATACTAAATTTGGATCGGGTCAGATCTAGTTGGGTTCAAATTTAATAAATCTTGACCTAATCTAGAATATTGATCGACTCCAATTTTAGAACCGAACCCAGCTCTATGGGTCCTTTAAAATGGGTTGGATCGGGTCTAAGCGGGTTGGGTTGAATTTGGTCATGGGTCAACCTGACCTATTTGTAGCCATACCCATAGGTGCAACCCAAAGACTAGCCCATGAGTGTGTAGGCCCATGAGATGCATGGCCCAAGCTCTAGTAGCACGTGTTGCCTAGGCTGTTGCTACATGCGCGGCCCAGGCCACAGCTTCGCAAGTGGCCCAGTGCAAGCTCGCATAGGCACGGCCCAGCATGCAGGCAGGCCTAGCATGCTGGCATGCGCGAGCATGCGGCCCAACATGGGCATGGCCTAGTGCGGGTGCATGCAGTCTCTTTATATGGTCCATGGTGGACCGAGCTATGAACAGGGGAGGAGATGTGGTCCATAGGCATTTATGGTGGTCTATTCATGTGGTTCATAGTTGTTTTGTGTGATTGAGTGGTAGAACAAGCGTGCGGGTGCGATCGAATGGCTAAGAATGACTATTTAAGTTGTAATCAAAGATTGTTCTCCAATCTGGACTTGGATTTAGGCCTATTTATATGCCTGACATAGTGAAAATTTATGTAAGCATTAGAGCGCAGCCAGGAGGCCCTATGAAGGCTGTGGGAGTGGCTGAGGAGCACAAGGATAGAGATTGCATGCAGTGGCAGAGATGTAGTAGCAGTAGCGGGCAGCACTTCAGTGCCGTGTAGGGGTAGTAGCAGTGTTAGGAGGTAGCAACAGGTGTAGAGCATCGGATAGGAGAGGTCGTGAGGGTAGAGCATCCTGTAGCTGCTGAGGGTCTCCTAAGAGGATTTTGGGAGAGTTTTTATGAGGGTGAGTGCTTCTTGTTAAGAGAGTTTTAGGTATAAGAGTTGAAAATGTGTGTTCTCCTCTTACACTTATTTTTCTTTTTATAGTGAAGTTTGCATGTCCCATAGAGATAGCACTTGGGCTAATCCACATACTTGATTGTATATATATATTTTTTGCCATAATAAGTAGTACCAGATCCACAATAGGATAGTATTGAACCTATTGGTGTGAAATCTGGTTGTTGTTAGAGAAGTGTTGGAGTCGTAGAAGATGAGGTTGCCGTTGGTGACCTACAAAATAAGTCTCATCCAGAGGCTGGGGGCTGGCTCTGGCAAGACCCTTTGATGATCAAGTCAGCTCTTTTGGCTAATAGAAATGGAGTACTCAGTAGATAAAGTTGTAGAGTATTGAAAGGGAGAAGAGAGTTTGAAGAAAATGTATCTGGAGGGTCCCTTTTATAGCTCTAGAGCTTGTAACAAACTGATAGTGACAGCCACAACTACTTGATAGTGGGCCGTTCAGGGCCATGTGGGGTTTGTTATGGAGGATGGTGTCCATTATCATGATGTGCTAATCTGTTGGAGACCTAACAGTTGGAGTTCAAATGGGGTAATTGCAGGCGATGAAGGGCTCTTCGACGTTGTTATTCCAGAGGAGTTCGGAGGTTCTCAAGATTGATCATGCATTGGCTTTTATTTGCTATGTTGAAGGTGTACGCCATGGTCCTTTCAGGCGGCTAGAAGAAATTCGATCGGAAGAGAAGTCCAATAGGGGTTCGACCAGCAAAGAGATCCGAAAGACGTCCAACCGAAAGGAGTCCGACTGTAAGGGATCCGCCTGGATCAAGTATTGACTGATGGCCGCAATAAGCAAGCATGATTGAAATTCTGGCATCTTTGTTGTTCCTTTGAGGTTCAGCCATTCTCAAGGTTGCTCACTGGTGAATAATGATAAGGCGCTAAAGTTCATTTGGGGATAGTTTGGAAGAAGTTCGACTACTGGAGAAGTTCCATTGAAGGAGAAATATAGGAGGAGTTTGACTAAGATTCTGTCAAAAAAGGGATCCAAGGAAGTTCATCCGAGTAGGGCCACATAGGTTACCGAAAGAAGATCGGCCGAACGAGATGTGCAGGAGCCGAGGACTTAGTCGATTCTCTGGGGCAGAAGCATTAAATATTCAAGTTCATCTAGAGAAGAAATCTGCAACATCCCATTGAATCCAAAATCAGTTTTTCCAGCCAATCAGATTATCTGACTGCAGTGTTGAAGGTCGGCCATCTTAGAATGATTCAAAGTTTGAATACTCCTGCAGGTTGAGGTTTAGTTGTTATAGCTACAATCAGACAGAACTGATCAAGAGTCAGAGTCTTAGCCAAACTTTAGCAAGCATGGATTTATCCCCAACACTAGTCCCCCTACTCCCGAGTTCGAAGTTTGAAGGATGGGAGTAAAATGGAGACTATCAAAGTTTGAAGGATTTTTCAATCCTGTTGGATTTGCTATGTCTGGATTGAATAGGAAGTTTTAGCTTTTATCGAGTTGACATCAAAGTTTCGTAAATGTGTGGTGACCTAAAGAGACATTTTTTGAATTTTTCATCAGAAGTCTGCTCGATGTACGGTGCTATTAAGGATCTACCCATTGGTAGCTTTCTGCCATGATGAGTGGAACATGCGTCAATCAGAGATTGGGTGGAGGAAATCTACAATCATAATCATCTAAAAATTTTAGGAGTTAATTAAACCCGTCCTCCTCCTCCGAGCTTTTACTTCTTCTAAAATCCTCATCTCCTTCCTCTGGTTCCCTTCTCCATCCTATGCGAGGGCCCAAGCTTCTTCCTCCATTTTTCTTGGTTCCAGGCACACCCCCATTCGATTTTCATTACATTCGTCATCTTCTTGTTCTTTCCAACTGATTTAGGTTAGTCCTCTAATACTTTTTTGGATTATTTCTACACTCTTTGCTTTCTCACTCTTTCTATTTTTGTCCAAGTTTGTACATCTTATTTTTTCTAATTTTTGGGTAATTCCTCGATTTCACTTTGATCCAAATGTCTAATGAGGGATCCTAGTAAACTTGTTCTGGGAGCCCGGCCCCTCTAACCTTGGTGAACCCATCTCCTAAGGAGGCTGAACCCTTGGAGTCAGCCCGTCCTTTTATGCCTACAACCATTTCCTGTAGACTTTGGTTCGACAACCTTTTTCTAGCTAAGATTCAGTTTGGGATTTCTTCTGAATATGAGCTTGAACTTTCTGAGTCCGACGACTGAGTTTGCTCACCTCCTCCTGGCCGAACCTGCCTGTACATTGAAACCCTTCGAGCCAGGCTTAGGTTACCCTTGCCTCCTTTTGTAGTTAACCTATTCTGGTTTCTCAATATTTTTCTTGCTGCTATGGCATCGAATTTCTTTAGATTCATCATAGAATTTCTCTCTCTAAGCACTATGGTGGGCGCCCAACCTACCATTTTCTTATTCCATAATTTCTTCACCTTCAAACGCCATCCAATCGCCAAGAACTGGTGTTATGTATCTTCGTAGTTTGGCAAGAAAGGATTGCTTAAAGGTGCTCCTTCCTCCATTCACTGTTGGAAGGAGAAATTTTTTTTCATCTCCCATCCCTCCTTAGGGTTAGGGCTTCCTTCGTGGGGTGAGATAAGAAAATCGGTCCATCGAGCCCCTAGGCTAGAAAGTGAGGATTGGAGTTTGGCCGATAAGCTGAAGTCCTTTAATGCTCCACTGATTCCTAAACTTCTGGACGAGCAAACCTTGTTCAATTTTGATCTCAATTCTCTTAACCCAACAGGTAGTTCTTCATATTCAGTCAGTTGGGTGGTATTCTTTCTTTTGACCTTCTAACTTTATCTTCTTTGTAGAATGACTCTAGAGGAATAGAACCTCCTGACGAAGGAAATCAAGACCCTTAAAAGGAAGGGCGGTCCTTCTGGGGAATCGTAGAAGAAGGCTCGAACTAAAGAATCAAGCCAGGCCATGCTGATTTAGGCCATGCCAGCCCTCAAGCCCGTTGTTACTGCACTGAGCCCAATCTTATCTGATGAGGCCGCCCCTTCTGCTCCTGTTCAGTAAGAGAAAGTTGTGGAGAGGAAGAAACGGAAGGCCGTCAGCAAGAAAATCGAATGAAAGGATAAGAGCTTTGAGGAAGAGGATCTTAGCCAAGAGCAGGGTTTCCTAGATGATCGAGAGATCATCCAGTCATTGATGGAGGAGGGCGTCCTTCCCAATATTATAGAGAGGATGTGCCAGAAGGATGACGTTGATAGATTTGACGAGTCCTTCACTGCCTTCCTGGAGGTAAGTGACTTCTTTTGATTTTGACTTCATGCTCTTCAGGCTTTAAAGTTAGGATCTTCTAGAATTCTAACTCATCTTTTGTTTTGCAGTTGGGACACTACCTTTTTACTCACTCTGAGGCGGCAAACCAAAGACAGACCGAAGCTTCCAGGGCCCTTGAGGAAGCCCGCATAGAAGTCGAGAAGGCTCAGGCCAAGGTTGATGCTCTAAAGGTAGCCTCAAAAATCCACTCGTCTAAAGTTGAACGCCTTTGGAAGGAGTTGAGAGAGCAGCGCAAAAAGATGGCGAAGCTGAGGACCGAGTTACCTCTAAAGAAGGAGGAAAGAAGGAAGGCACAGGAGGAGGTTAACGCTGCTATAGAGAGGGCCGTGCAAGATTTCAAGTCCTCCAAAGATATGGAGGACATCAAAATAGACTTCACCCAAGATTCTTTCTTGGAAGGGTTCTAGATATGCTTGGGATGGGTCGTCGAGAACTTTTTCGACATGGATCTAGACCTCCTCATAGAGGAGACAGAGAATAGAGCTAGTCCTTCACACACAGATGCCGAGGTTGCCCCCTCTGTCCATGCCATCGAAGTTACTTCGGAGGTTTCAGAACCTGCAAGTGCAAAGTTCGGACCTGCTCGAGAGCCGAAGGTGGCCGAGAATGTCCCAACCTCTCTAGTAGGTGAGTCACTCGAGGTCTAAACTTTTGACATTTATGTACTTTTCTTCTCTCTCTTTTTTTTTTGATATATCAAAAATATTTGAAGTAATGAAAGCAAATCTCTCTTTTTCTTTGCACTCTGTGCTGCATGTGATTAAGAATGCCTCCGATAACCAAGGTCATGACCCCCTTTCTCCGGCTGACACCGACCCCTTACCTCAGGGAGTTTCATTCAAGTCTTTGATAAAGGGTTTGAAGAAGGAAGTCCACCATTTAAGAAAAAAATTGAAGAAGGTTGAGGCTGACCTTCTGACCTCTCGGAAGAATGCTTCGGAGGTGACTAAAGAAGTCACTCACCTCCAAAACTTGCACATGAAGAATTCCGTGAGCTTCAGCTTCTAGAAAGAAAATTTTTAGAAGGAGCTTGCCGAACTCTAAAAGAATGTGAGCGACAAGTCTTGGGTGCTGACAGCAAAGATCGGCTCTCTTAAAATTGATCTTAAGAAGGCAAAAGAAAAGATCCGTCTCTTGGAAGGAAGTTCACCGTGGTCCACCGACAAAGTTCGATATGATTAGGATTGGTTGAAAAAGTTCTTCTAGCTTTAGAAGCAGCTGCAGGATGCTGAGGACTAGCACAATAGTTACTGAGCGACCTGGGTAGGGAAGATATCCAGGCTTGAAGATGAGCTGAAGGCTATCAGGGATAAGGCGACCTATTTTTAGAGGAAGTTTTATAGTGTTCAGTAGGCTAGATCAAGCGGTGAATCTGAGGAGCTCACCTCTCTGAGGAGGACCATCGGTGAGCTCTTAAAGGCTATCAGAATGGAGAAAGCTAAAGTTCAATAGTTGAAGCTCCAGTTGACCTACGAGCATCAAGCCATCAAGGATACTAAAGCTGAATCCGAAGTCTTGAGGGAGTAGTGGCGAGAACTCGAGGCCAAATTTGTGTAAACCAAGAGAATATACATCGAAGGCCTATATAAGAAGAAGAAGCTCGAGGAGGAGATCTTCAGGCTGAAGAAAGCTTTGGTGATGGCCGGAGCCAATAGTCCGAAGTCTGAAGAGCCTGGGCCACCTTAGGACTTCACCTTCTTTCTTTCTTCTTTATGTAATCGATTTCATCGATCTTCATTCCATCTATAATGCATTTGTTCTTTTGCATAGTTGGTCCTTGTCGATCTTCATTTTGCTTGTAGTGTGCCCACTTTCTGTGTAATCGATCTTATTGACTTTTATTTGTAATGAACATAACTCCATAATGAAATGGTACCTCTCTTTTTTTTTTGCTGTCATCTCTTATAGATGTGATTCTGGACACCTCATTTTTCTTTACTTCATTTCTAATGAGACGCTTGTAATGGATGTCAGGCTAGAGGTCCGTTCCGTAGATCGTGATAGGATTTTACCTTTGGCATTTGGCGTGGCTATAGGAGAATGTGCATAATAGTCGTTAGTAGGGCCTTGGCCTTTTCCTTATTTTAGATTAGCGAGGCCTCGACCTTCCACCCTTTGCACGATCATAGTGGTTCGTCGGGTTTGTCGGTGGGATCTCTCCTCTCATCTCATCTTGATTTAACGAGGCCTTCGATTTTGCTCATATTAGGACGAGGTTCTCCTCTAGTTTCTAATGGACTGTTGGGGTACATTAGGACCATTGGTAGAACCTTTTTTCTCATCTTATCTTAGTTCAATAAGGCCTTCGACTTTGCTCACGTTAGGATGAGGTTCTTCTTCTATTTCTAATGGACTGTACGGGCACATTAGGACCATTGGTAGGGCCTCTCTCCTCATCTCGTCTTAATTTAATGAGGGCTTTGACTTTGCTCACGTTAGGATGAGGTTCTCCTCCTATTTCTAACGGGCTATAGGAGTACATTAGGGCCATTGGTAGGGCATCTCCTCTCATCTCATCTTAATTTAATGAGGCCTTAAACTTTGCTCACGTTAGGATGAGGTTCTTCTCCTGTTCCTAAGGGGCTATAGGAGCACATTAGGACCATTGGTAGGGCCTCTCTCCTCATCTCATCTTAAATTAATGAGGCCTTCAACTTTACTCACGTTAGGACGAGGTTCTCCTCCTGTTCCTATTGGACTATTTTAGATTATTTCATAGAGTTATTTGTCATCACATAATTTTTGCATCAAAAAGTAATTATGTTAAAATAGAAAAGTTTTATTAAAGAAAAGTTACTGATGGTACATTCTTAGATTTTTTGAATTTCAAGATCATAGGAGTGTTGCTCCTCCGAGCTTCTTCAAGCGATAAGTTTTGGACTGGATGACCTCCTCTACTTTATACAGACCTTCCCAAATCAAGATGAGCTTTTTTTGATTCTGAGGTTGTGAAATGGATGCTCGACGGAGCACCAAGTCCCTCACCCTAAATGCTTTGCTTTTTACTCTAGAGTTATAGTATCTGGCTACTCTTCGTTTGTAGGCTGCCATCCAAACTTGGACTTCTTCTCTCTTTTTTTCCAGTAGATCAAAATTGACTCTGAGGTCTTGTGAATTATACTGCTCATTGAAGGCCACGACCCATGCTGATGGAAGTTTAAGCTCGATTGGGATGACTACCTCTATTTCAAAGGCCAAGATGAATGATGTTTTTCCAATCTATAGCCTTTGAATAGTTCGGTACGTTCAAAGAACGTGGTAGAGTTCGTTCGTCTAAGTCCTCCTTGCTCTTTCAAGCCTTGCCTTGATACCATGCAGTAAGATTCTGTTGGTCATCTTTGCTTCACCATTTGCCTACAGATGGTCTACTGATGTGAAGTGATGGAAGATGTTTAGATCTTCGTAGAATTTAGTGAACCTCCTCCCAGTAAACTGTCATCCGTTATCTACTATGAGAGCTCAGAGCAGACCAAACTGGCAGATGATTGACTTTCAGACGAAGTTCTATACCTTGATCTCAGTAATTTTTGCTAATGGTTCGACCTCGACCCATTTTATAAAGTAGTCGATTGCAACCAGGAGAAACTTTCATTGTCCGGATGTCATTGGAAAGGAGCCAAATATATCCATTCTCCACTATACAAATGACTAAGGTGTGCTTAGTGGAGTAAGCTCGGAGGCTGGCTGTCTTTGTATGTTTGCATTTCTCTGACAGCAGTCATATTTTTTGATATACTCTATAGAGTCGTGGTATAAGGTCGGCCAATAGTACCCCTACCAAAGTAGTCTTTATGATAGGGATCTAGCTCCTACATGACTTCCATAAATTTCTTCATGCACTTTTCATAATGCGAAGTCGATCTATGAAGGTTGGAGACATCTCAAGAGCGATAGAGAATACGACTTTTTATACAGCTTGCCTTCATACAGAACATACCGAAAAGCTTGATTCCTGAGTTTTCGAGCTTCTTTTAGATCATGAGGAAGAGCTCCATCCTTGAGGTAGGCAACTAGCGGATCGATCCAGCTCGGCTCGTGCTCAACTTGCATAATAGGTTGTGACTCCTCTGAGCTTGGGCACTTTAGAATTTCAAAAAATACTTCTTTGGGTAGTTTGACTAGGGCTAAAGTGGCTAATTTAGAGAGAAGATCGACACTCATATTTTCTACCCTCAGAATTTATTGAATGCTAAAACTGTTAAAAGTCGAAGTCAAGTTCTTTACTTTCTCAAGATATTTCATCATGCTTTTCTTCTAGGCTTCATAGCTGCTGCTAACCTATCCGACCATCAGCTAGAAATTATTGAAAACTTGGAGTCGGTCTGCCTCTAACTCTTTTGGTATTTTTAACCTAGTGATCAAAGCTTCATATTCGATCCCATTAATAGTTGCAGAAAATTTGAAGCATAGCGCATATTCGACAATGACTCCCTCGGGGTTAACCAAGACCAACCCCATGCCTGCTCCAGCAGCATTGGATGAACCATCTACGTATAGAGCCCAAAAACCTTCGAAAAGGTCGGCACTCTTTTGGGAGGACTCGGTTGCAACCACGGAATACTGGTTTCATTCTGTTCAAGCTCAGCTTCATCTAGAATAGTGCATTCTACTATAAAATCTGCTAATATCTGGACTTTGATCGATAGTCGAGGTCGGTAGTTGATGTCAAATTCTGTAAGCTTGATGGCCCATTTTGTGATTCTTTTGGAGGCATCCGTTCGATGAAGGACTGCTTTAATTGGTTGATCCATGAGGACAGTTATGGTATACCCCTGAAAGTTAGGTCAGAGTCTCCTGGCAGCAATTAGAAAAGAGTAAGTTAATTTTTCTAAATTAGAGTACCTGGTCTCTACATCCTTCAGGATCCAACTTATGTAGTAGATCAGCTGTTGTACTTTCATTTCCTCCTTGACCAGGATCGCTGCTAGGACTGCCAGGGAGACTACTAGACACAAAAAAAGTTCTTCTTTGGGCTCAGGCTTTGCCAGTAGTGGGGGTGAGTCGAGGTAGTTTTTAAGCTTCTTGAATGCCCATTGGCATTCCACCATCCAGCAAAAGCTCTTTGGTTGTTTGAGAACTTGAAAGAAGGGCATGCATCACTCGGCTGATCTTGAGATGAAGAGATTTAGGGACACCACTTTTTCAGTCAAGCGCTGAATATTTTTAATTATTTTTAGAGTGGTCATCTCCTGAATAACCCAAATTTTTTCTAAATTTGCCTCAATCCCGCACCTCGACACCATAAATCCCAAAAATTTTCCCAAGATCACACCGAAGGTGCACTTAGTCAAATTCAGCTTCATCTTGTACTTCTTAAGTGCACTGAAGGTCTCTTTGAGGTCAGTGATGTGATTTGTTGAAGCTCGACTCTTGATGAGCATGTCATCCACATACACCTCCATATTTCGATCGATCTACTTCTTGAATATTTTGTTGATCAGACGCTGGTATGTTGCCCCTGCATTCTTACGTTTGAAAGGCATAACCTTATAACCGTAAAGACCATGGTCAGTAATAAAAGTAATTTTTTCCTCATCCTTTGGCTACATCTGGATTTGGTTGTAGCCAAAAAAGGCATCCATAAAGGTGAGGAGCTCGTGGCTCGAGGTTGCATCCATCAGTTGATCGATCCTGGGTAGGGGGTAGCTGGGATAGACTTTGTTCAACTTTTTGAAGTCTATACACATCCTCCACTTATCGTTCGCCTTTTTGACGAGCACCACATTTGAGATCTAATTTGGGTAGTTAACTTTCCAAATGAATCCGACCTTAAAGAGCTTGTCGACTTCTTCTGTAATTACTTTCTGCCTCTTCAAAGCATGGCTGCGCATCTTCTCATTTACTGGCCAACACTTAGGATTAGCAGCCAGCCGATGTTCCATGATCTCGGCATCAATCCTCGACATATCCATTGGGATTCAGGTGAAGACATCTGCATTTCTTCGAAGGAAGGCAATGAGTTACTCTCGAACCTCATCCCCAAAGTTGGAGCCAATTTGCATAATGTGCTCCGCATTTTCATTGTTCAATGGGATGGAAATGAGGTCTTCCATAGGCTCACCTCACTCCTCCATAAGGTCGTTGCGGACATCCAGTTCATCAACAGGACAAAGATCGGGCTAGGGGTTTTTCTATAGGGCTATGGAGTAACAGTGCCCTGCCAAAGCCGGGTCTCCTTAGATCTCTCCAATTTTGTAGCTCATCAAAAACTTCACCTTTAAGTAATAAGTTGATACCATAGCTCGGAATGCATTCAGACCAGGTCGGCCAAGAATAGCATTATAGGTAGATGGGGCTTTTACAACTAGAAAATCTACCTGTGCTATGGACTGCATTGGATATTATCCTACGCTACAACCAAAGTTATTATACCCTCAACTGGTACTGCATCACTGGTAAAACCCACTAATGGAAAGTTTATCGGTCCAAGCCGACTATCACGTATAGACATTTTGGAGAAAGTATCATAAAATAAGATATCGGCCAAACTTTTATTATCAATAAGGATGCGGCGTACATCATAGTTTGCGATATTTAAAGCAATTACAACCATGTCGTTATGCGAGAACTGAACTAACTGTCCGTCTGCTTCAGTGAAGGTTATAGATTCTTCAGTCCTCTACCTCTTCACCGATCCTTCAGATCCGCTGATCTCTTCTCGTCGAGGTCTCCTAGAGATAAAGTTGATGACGTCGAGAGGTAGCCAATCTTCTTATTGTTCCTCTCTCCTCAGTAGTTCAGGTTGCGACAGTGCCCTTGGTCGATCCTCTCTTCCTTTGGGCCGACGTCACAGGAATCGATCGAGCCAACCTCGCCTGATGAGCTCTTTGATTTCATCCTAGAGCTGAATACATTCTTTAGTATCATGATTATGGTCACGATGATAGAGACAGTACTTATTAGGATTGTGCTTGTCAGGATGAGTGTGCATCCTCTCTGGTCTAGGCAGTTGCTTTTTGATCTCCATCAGTACTTGGGTCTTTGGAGCGTTGAGGAGGGCATAGTTGTAGAACCTTCAAAGGGGGGAGCCCTGCTGTGCCCTTCTATCAGGGCTTCTTAGACGACAAGCTTGAGAAGGAGTTCAGGCTCGCTTGCGCTCGGGGGAGTCCTGGAGCACGGTCGAACCTCGTTCAGCTTCTCTTTAGATGCAGGCTTGTTCGGCTCGCCCATTCGCCACTCTTCTACAGCTTCACTATCTTTAGCCTTGAATGCCTCTTTCACTCGGACATATCCGTCAGCCCGAGCCAGCATATCGATAAAATTTTTGGGGTACTTCTTCTCTAGGAAGAATAATAGATTATTCTACTGAAGGCCGCCTTTTAGTGCGTCCATAGCGATAGACTGGTCCATATTCCAAACTTCTAGGGCAACTGCATTGAAGTAGTTGAAATAAGCTCGGATGAATTCTCTCTCTTGCTACTTGATGTTCATGAGGGAGTCAGAACCTCGATGGAGGCGTCGGCTGCTGACGAAATGAGCCATGAACTGGTGGCTCATTTGATCAAAGAAAAAGATGGTATTTGATTTAAGGGCCGAATACCAATTTCTGGCTACTTCTTTCAAGGTAGATGGGAAAGCTTGATATAGGATAGCGTCTGGTGCACCGTGCAGCATCATCATCATCCGAAAGGCCTCTAAATAGTTGACCGAATCGGTAGTCTCATCGTAGCTCTCGAATTGAGAAAGTTTGAAGTTCGGTGGAATAGGTTCCTGCATGATGTAGTGAGAGAAAAAAGGATCGGTACAGATATCATTACCATAGGAGGGAGAGCATGGTGGAGTTTCTTGATCCACCAATTCATCTCTTATAGTTTTTGGTCCAAGAGATTCTCTCGATCGTGGATCTCCATAGTCTTCTGACTGAATGGAGGCAAAGTCCCCCCAGGGGTAGAGTCATGATCAGAGCAGAAGCTCTCGATCCTCTGCTTTTTCTTTTCGTAGGTTACCGATCAGCTAGCCCGAGTCGAGCATCTTCAGACCGGATCATGGGGTTCCAAAGAAGTCTGCTCTGATCGAATTGGCATCGGAAGCTGCTGCTATCGCATAGCTTGCACTACTTTCATAAGGTAGCGGACCTGCTGGATCAGCAGGTTGAACTGTTTTGCATCCACCATTGTTGTAGGTGGAGCTTGAATTATCGGGGATGAAATAGGAGTGGACAGATCAGGATGGGATCTAGCCATGGAGGCCGTTGATCATCGGGTTGGAGCTTTCCTGGGAGGCATCTCTTCTGAGAAGGAGGACTTTGGAGGAGAACAAGTAGAGATCTTTGCTGAGCACTTCTTTAAGAATAAGGAAACCTCAAAAGGTGAAGGTTCAGACTCTCCTTTTAGGACCAATCCTATTGGTACGAAATCTAATTATCATCGGAGAAGCACTAAAGTCGGAGAAGATGAGGTCACCATCAGTGAGCTGCAAAACAAGTCTCGTCCAGAAACTGGAGGGATGGCTCTGGCAAGATTCTCGAACGATCAAGTCAGCTCTCTTCTTCCTTCTGATACTCTGCAACTTTCTCTACTGAGTATTCCATTTTTGTTGACCAAAAGAGTTGACTTGATCATCGGAGGGTCTTGCCGGAGCCACCCCCAGGCTCTGGATGAGACTTATTTTGTAGGTCACTGGCGGCAACCTCATCTTCTCTGACACAGTGCTTCTCCAATGACGATCAGATTTCACACCAACAAAATCCTAACATACTTCTTATCTACTAAAGTTGATAGATCCTTTATAAGTACATATCCTACTCCTACAATAAATCTACTACAGCCAACATACACTACAAGAATCTAAATAGCTAAGAGACCATGTTTATGTGCAGTCAAACTATAGTAATTCTACTGTGAGCAGCCGAAATACTATAGGTCAAAAAATAACTCACACCACTACAGCATTGAGAAAATCACTAACAAGTGAGTAGACATCCATATGATCTATCGTATGGTCATGTTCTATACCGATATTCTATAATAACCACCCATACTCTTGCTCAGTGTCTCTATACTGTAGACTCGAGATTTGTCTATCATAAAAGAAGCAATCCATATACCGATCTAACTAAATCAATCACCATCCCTATGATGATTCCTTGATCAAAAGCAATTCAAGAGTTAATCTATAATGATATAGGTCTCAAATTATCAACTCTTGAGAATATATATCATTGTTCATTAACTCCTTGGACGATTCACAGATACGTTATGTCACGCCCCAAACCTAGCATCTTAGTCGAGCACGTGATGGCCGCATAAATCCTAGACTAATACTCTAATGAATATGCAAGGCCTATAAAATTACTTACAATCCTAACATTCCACGAACATTATCGATCTCAATTTATAATAGATAATTTCACATGAATAAGTTTCATCCTTGTATAATTTATAAAACTTGATCATCCATCTGTCACTAATGGTGCTTTATCTAATCATCTTTTCAATTATAATTTTCTATTGTCAAATCTATATATCCTGTAACTCTAAAAAGAAAAGAGAAGAAAGAGAGGTGGTGAGCTTTACAGTCTAGTAAGAATCACTATACCTTACACCAATAATATTAATTTAATTCAAAAGTATGGTAAAGCATGAATTCACATACCAAATATACAGAATAAATTAAATAAGTATATAACAAATATATCATATGTCAATACGTGAAACTTTTTCATTTAATATCTAATTCATAACTTGTTATATCTTCCTCTTATCATACTTTGATCTTTCTTAATCTTTTCTTTTTGATTTTGGATTAATCAAAATTATGCCTCAATCTCAATTTATGGTCTCATTTATAATCTCATGCGTAAGCCCATGGGGGCTATCCCAGGTATAAGTTTTTGATGGGCTATCAAATCATAGTCTCACCCATAATTTCATGCGTAAGTCCGTGGCAGCTATCCCAGACATAAGCTTCTAGCGGATTGTCAAATCACGGTCTCACCCATAATCCTATGTGTAAGCCCGTGGGGGCTGTCCCAAGCATAAGCTCCTGACCGGCTATTCACATGATGAGGCTAGTCTAAACCATATCCTTTCCATCCAATTATTGTATGTTGATTTCATCTTCTCAATTTTAATTTATATTATGATCAAAATAATTATATCATACCCATATATTCATAACATCAATCATTGATACATATGTATATGGTAAATACATAACATACTCATACTGAAAAGTTATACTAGAATTAATAGTATTTCATTATGATAATCCATCAATATAAATTCAACAATATAAAACCAATAATATAAATCCAATAGTAAAAATATCATATTTAATGGTGATCATGTACAGGGACTGTTACCTCAAATTGTTATTAATAAGACTCACAGGACTATGATCTATATGTCAAAACTTTACTCGATGTCCTTCTGTCCAGTAATTTATTCTCCTATAAATTTAATTTGATTTCTCAAAATAAATTAATTAAATTAATTAAAAATCCTAAAAATTCTCTATCGGGGTTCATTGGGTCCACACTCTATCTCCAAAATTTTTAGAGAGAGAAAATCCATGTAGAGAAAAAATTTTAAAGAAAGAGAGTAAATAGAGAAACTCAATGAGAGAGAAGGTAGAGAGAGAGAGAAAACTTTTTCTTTCATTTTTTTCTTTTCCTTTTTCTTTTCTTGCTTTCTCTCTCTTTTTTCTAAAATCCAATAATTCCTAATAAAGAGAGAGAAAGTAGGAGAGAGGAAGCAGAGAGAGAAAACAGGATTTCAAATTCAAGTTGGGAGAGAGAGACTTTCTCATTTTTTTTCTTGTTTTTTCTTTCCTTTTCTTTTCCTTTTTTTTCTTTTTTTTTCTCTTTTTTATTTTTTTCTTCTTTTTTTCTTTCCTCTTCCTCTTTCTTTCTTCCGGTGAGCCTTAATCAAAATAGGGGACCGCATGGTCCCTTTTTCCTTCTCGAACCGAAAGCCACAATAGATAGGATGGTGGCCGACGACAGCCGAGGCTGCCGCACCGCAGCCCGTCCATCTTAGTCCGATGGTCGATGATGACCATCGGCATTGAAAAATCCCCAAAAAAAATGGAATGGGAAAATTAGGGGAGGGAAAATTTCAAAAAGAATCTGGTGAATCCGACAGCCGGCGACGATCATTGACATGATGGAAAGAAAGGGAAAAATGGAAAGAATAAGGGCCATGTTTACCTTGGGCTCTAGTGAGCTCTCCACCT
This sequence comes from Cocos nucifera, assembly GCA_006176705.1. Classification (NCBI taxonomy): domain Eukaryota; kingdom Viridiplantae; phylum Streptophyta; class Magnoliopsida; order Arecales; family Arecaceae; genus Cocos; species Cocos nucifera. The sequence continues at coordinate 66,650 of QRFJ01003535.1, forward strand.
TGAATTCTTAATAGACATAGTAAAGGGTTCTAACTAGAAACTTTGGTACTGATCCCCGCTGGTTTGGCCTTGGATCTTGATGGGAAGGAGAGGGTAAACCCCTTCCCTTTAAATAGGGCTGAGGGGGAGGAGTTTCTCTCCTCCCTGGCAGAGGGTTTCGACTATGATCGGAAGTCGTTCGGAAAGAAAACTCCTTCACAGAGTCTTCTCTCTCTTTCTCTCTCTCTTTTTTTGGGGGGAGGGGTTAAAATTGGGTTATTACACATTACACATGAATAGATAAGAAAAATATCTATTTTATTGATTTTAATAAATCAAGTATAAAAATATTTCTAGAAATATTATAATGTGTCATGCCAAACTGGCTTTTAGGGCATACAACTAATAGATCTTCTTTTTGATTTTAGAACTTCATTTGCAGGTTCTTCACCTGAATCATAACATTTGGCCCTCCAGCTCAGTGTAAAACCAACCTCGACTTCTTCATTCGGAGCATCACAGCAATACAACTAAATTTATATCCCTAGATGTTCAGGATCAATGCTCATACCAGAATTTATCATAGACATAACATTATCGATCAGTTGATCTAATCCAGATGTACTAAAAAAGACTAAATTCAAAAAAGACTAAATTCTTTTAAGAAAAGGCTCAGAACAATGCAAACCAATGTAGGGCATGATGTTGAGTTCGCCGCACTCAAATTGCTGATCAGTATTTCCTTTTGCATCCAATAAAAATTCAGCAGCATTCAGCATATTTCCGTCCAAACTGGCACCATATCCATCAAAAATAAAGTCTGTAAATTTAATATGCTATTGTGTATGAATTTAAAAGGTTATGCTTTGGTTATGTCCTCCACTTACATTTTTCTAACTATATACAAAATAATTAACTAGTGGAGTTCTATCAAATATCTAGTGATTTTTGTACAATCAAACCAAACATCTAGTAGGATCTCTAATCTCTAGCATATCCGAATAAAAAGTAAGAAACAGACATTAAGCTTCGTCAACCAGCTTGAGACCTGAGCTCATGTCTTCACAATGCCTCACATGCGAGCCCAGTACCTCATCAACATCTGTCTTGCCATTGCAGTAGCAAGTGGGAGGATTATGAAAACAAGGGTCCATTGATAAGGCTCGACGGCAAGGAGGGTCTGGCATCGTCATGTTATCAGACCTGATCAAAATCCATGGCTTCAAACCACCAAGACCTTGAGCTACGTATCCAAATGTCGACCAGGCGCTTGTAACCAACACATCTGTCAAACTCAAAAGATAAATCTCTGCCCATGCTTTCTTGTTGTGCATCTCCCCTTTCGTCTGCTGGACTTGCTCATGGCTTGGTTGATAAACACCAATAATCTCACCAGTAACAGCCGGGTGCTCGTAGTACATTGTCTTCATCTTCTCATAGACTTCAGAGTGCAAACAAGTTAGAAGAACAGCTTTCGACATTGCTTTGTTTGTTATCGAAACAATTGGTTCTTTGATATTGATATCAGGCAGCAAATTTTCCCTTAAAGAACATGCAAGGATCTGATCTAATATATGGATGAATGGACTACCTCTGTTAAAAATTCTTATTTGGATGCCTAGCCTTTCCTTAGCCTTTGCAAGATAAGCTTGATAATATCTGGTTATCATACCCCACACTGTGTTGGTTGGGTGGAAAAGATAACGACCCAAATGATGGAAAACGGTATCTCTCTTGGGGAAGAGCCTGCTTAATTCTTCCTCATACGATGGAATTGAAAAGAGAGATGGTGCAAAGTAATTGTCTGATCCAATAACCAGCCAAGGGATCTTCCGAAGAAATTTCTGATCATCTTCACAGAAGAAATGCATATCAAAGTCATCATAATCATGAAATAGATGAAGATAGACATAAGCAGGCAGTCGCTGCTTCGCAACATCATCATTACTGTTAGCAGTAGGTTCTCTTCTCAGCATTTTGCCGTAACACCGAGGACTTTTGCTGCTAAATTTTGGGAACCCCTTCATAGGAAAATCAGAAGGAAGCAGCCATGAGGTATGAGGAAATGGCTCACAAAAGAGGTCGTTCATGCTAGCATCTGTGTGGATAAGTAAGACCCTGTTGGTAAGAAGAGCATATAGAAAAGCTGAAGCAAGTGTCAGCATCCTATTCCCTAAGCCACTGAACGGAATCCATACTACGTAGTTGCACTCGGCAGTGCTGTTGTTGCGACGATTCTTCAACAGTTCTATGGTTTTGTTGTACAATGCTGTGTTTGGCCCACATCTCCAATGGAGGGCTTCATACTTTCTTAGCCTCCTTGATAGATAATGGGATAGCAAGTGAGACGATGCTTTCCGGTATGATGCAGATTGATATCGGCTTAAACAAGATCCTTCATGAAATCCAGCAGGTAAGAGGCCACCAAGAAGTTTGGCTTTTGGTCCTGCAGATGTAACCAAACCATCTTCTAAACCTACTAGTGATACACATGCACGTACGTAATGAGCTAGGGAGGAAGAAAAAAAAATGAATTGCTTTTTGAAGGAAAAAGGAAATGTATACTACTGGAAGCCTGTTTGGTCGTTGGTAGATTAAGATGCCAAGTAATTGAGATAACATGGAGTTGGAACTGTAGCAAGTGTAGTTGCGATAGCTTTTACACCAATGTGAAATTCACCGGCAATATATGTTTGCTTGCAGGATTAACCATCAAAACATGGCTACTTACAAAGTTTTAAGAATTATCTGCTCAATATCGAGTTTTCTTTCCAAGTTCCAACCTACTGAAAACGAAACTTTTATACACTTCTCGTGCCACTTAATTATAACCTCTAAAAATTCAACCAAACACCAAAGTTTACCGACCCAGGGATGAAGACGATATGTGACAATTGGGGTTAGCAGATTGGGATTTGCCTTGATAAAAATCTAATCTTTCTTAGGACTAACAGCTCACTACCGTGGCAAAAAAAAATATGGTACTATAAAATTAAGCAAGATTGCAAGCGGGCAAATTGAGAATTTTCTCCCAATCATTAAGACATGAAACCTACACAATGTGAATTGGTTCATATATCTCTCGTATGAGGACGTCATAGAAGCCAAGTTCATAAAGTTTTTGGCTGTTATACCAAATGACATGGGATCGAGTCCTGCCAGGAAGTTGAAGCCTTGGTTTCTAACTGGCAAAATAAGATTGGCACTTAAGAAGGAAACAGTTTGCAAGAAGACTCCAGGAGATATTTGGATCGAATTAATCATATTTTAGAAGTGCTCGTGCACTAGGATTTTGCTGATCTTTTCTATCCAACTTCAGCTTTCATACCAAACTAGAGGTCAAAATCCTCTCCTTATCGAAAAGCTATCTCTGCATTCTATATAATTGTGAAACCATACAAGTAGGCCTTGCTATCAAGCTTCGTCCTTTACACAGAATAGGTCAATGGCAAATGCATTAATGTGAGTTTGTGGGTCCAATAATGTGATTTCTATCAGGATTTTGACCAAGTTTGTTCAAGTGAAATCAAAATAACAGAACAAAGCAACCAAAATAACAACAACAACAATTAATTAAATTTTAAAAGATCAATCATTTCTGAAAATTTTTAATATCGTAATTTAAAAATAATTGAAAATTAGTATTGTCTTCCATGCTATCATGCATTGTGCTTTGGGCTTAATGCCGGTGCACAACGCGGAAAATACCCTGGCAAATGACTTTAAAAATGTGAACAAAAATTTACCTCCTCTTGCCCATACTCCAACTTCACGAAGCCAAATCGGCAATGGGCTTTGGTGCCCTCCGAGGATGATAACCACAAGAGGTATAACGGCCAAAAAAAACATTAAGATAAACCCAAGCCCTAGGGTTCCTTTGAGGAGTCTCTTCTCCGGCAGTCCCGAATTATGGAAGCTGGTTGATGGTTGCTGACTCCGGGATGGCTTCACAACTATCCTCATTTCTCTTTGACAAAGGCAAATAAGAATTTCGAAACAAGCTAAGTGATATCTTGATCACCAGAGAAAGGTATTATCAAAGGATTTCTAGTGGAAAAGCTAGGGAGGGGCCCAAGGAAGTCGAGGGCCAACGCCAAAGATCCAAGAACTTGTCATAGTCACTTGTGGAGATTTCATTGGCCTTTCCCATATTTCCTGCAGACCTCCTCCACCCTAAAATTTCTCCATGCCTATGACTCTCCTTAACTTTCGACTACGTTCGGTGGTTCTGATTTTTCTGAGGACCCAATATTTCAGCTCCTCCCACGTGGCATGAGAAACTTTTTGCATGACCAATTCGGTGGCGCATCGTAGTAGCATTCTCTGATCAGCCCAAACTTCATGGCCATGCCAGTCTTCTTATTTACTCAAAAAATGATAGTCTTCATATTTATAAAGTGGGCCTCAGCTTAATCATCGGGTCTCTCTTGAATTCATGATAATCTGTGCATGCTAAATTAGCTATAACGTTAACCATGCATTCAACTTTTCAGCAAAAAAAAATAAAGAAAAAAAAAAGAGGTAATTATTTTAGTTAGATTCATGTTTTATGGATCTTCACATTGCAATTTATTAGCTTGCAAGCCTCATTTTGGAAACAAGTAGCACTACAAGATCTGAGGCCATTGCCAATTTTGGCAATTACCAATGCTAAAAAGCATCGCAAAATTATTTTCCGACCCATACCAAAGCATCACAAAAGGCTGGTAACTGAAGTGGCAAAATTCAAATTCCCAATGCCTAAATAAATCATTGGTAAGTATTCAAAAATCGCTAACGCTTCTATAAGCATCGATAAGTATTTAAATACCAATGCTTTACAGCATCGGCAATTTTCTAAAAGTATCGATGCAAAAGGGCATCGATATTATTTTTAAAAATATCGATGCTAATATGCATCAACATTTTTCTAAATTTACCGGCACTAAAGCATGTTGGTATTTTTTCAAAATTGATTTTAAATACCAATGCTTTAAAGTATCGGCAATTGATGATTTCTCTTAAAAAAAAGTAGCTCGTTAATAAACCATTATTCATACAATTTACAAGAAATTTTAAATGTCATAATCAATTTATAAACCTATCCAAAATTAATAACACCAACATCATAATCTATGTTATATAAGCACATCATAATCTGTGTTATATAAGCCTATCCAAAATTTATAACATCAACATCATAATCTGATAGATAAGCCCATCCAAACTTTATAATACCAATATTACCAACATTATAATCTGATATATAAATCAGTCCAAAATTTATAACACCAATATCATAATCTGATAGATAAGCCTGTTCAAACTTTATAACATCAACATTATAATCAAATACATAAGCCTGGCCCAACTTTATAACACCAACATCATAATCTGATACATAAACCTATCCAAAACTTATAACACCAATATCATAATGATATACAAGCCTATCCAAAAATTATAACACCAATAACATTATAATCAAATACATAAACCTGTTCAAAACTTATAAAACTAACACCATAATATAAACATGTCTAAAATTTGTAACAGAATTCAAATACCAACATAAAATCAAAATAAACACTCTATATAGCTAAATAAATTCATGATTACATTGTCCATCATGTTCGTCAATTACAATCCATAAGCAAAGAAACAAAATCAAAAGATATAAAAACTAATCAATGATCCATAGGAGCATGATTGTCGTCGTCTCCATGACTGCTAGAACTACCATGAGCCTACAATAAACATATAAAAACTTTATTAGTTGAGAATATGAAAATCATAACCTATATTTAATTAATAAATATAAATACAATGAGAGATATATCTTAGAAGAATTCACAAACGTCTATAATGCAGAATCTGAGTCCTCATGCTAGATATTACATCATCATAGCTCTATCTAATCACCCGCACATCCACCTGTGCCTGCACCAGCACATCCACCTATACCTGCACGCGCATCTTCAACTGCTCCTCATTCGTGCATTCACCTACTGCTCAATCATGCTTCCATCCAAGCCTCGAGCATACAACTATCTACATTGCTAGAGCTCTCTCTAGTATCCTGAATGTATCAATGTATGTCAGATAACTGAGCAGAAATGACTCCAACTCCATAATCCCTCACTCAACCATAATGAACCAGTCCCAATAGCTCTGTTATCACCAGATCTTGTCTCTATAGATGCTGAAAACTCACCGACACGCTCTGCAATAAGAGACGACACGCTTTGCAACAAGAGATGAAGCTCTTTCCTATATTAAAAATAAAATATATATTAATTTGTACTTAAAAATAAATCTTCATATTATTAAATTAAATGATTATAAATATATACAAATATATCTCTTGACTCGTCGGGAACAAAATGGCCATCTCGATGAACATGAGTCATCCTATAAAATGAGTCAGTTAAGATGTTTCAGGTGAAGTCTATTGAGAGACTATGCCATTTTGTTTGAGATAGTCCAAAAATTTTTAACTAAGGTATTCACCTTCTCGATCTGATTGAAGAATCTTAATGAATTTTTCAGTTTACTTTTCGACTTCATGTCTGAATTTCTTGAACTTTTTAAAAGCTTCAGACTTGTATCCCATAAGATACACATACCCATACCGAGATAAATCATCGATAAAGGTTATGAAGTAGTCAAAATTGCCTCTAGCCGACAGATTAAATGAGCCGCCCACATAGTATGTATTAGGGCAAGTAGTTTCATGGCTCTTTCCCCATGTCCCATAAAAGGAAGCTTAGTCATTTTGCCATGAAGACATGATTCACAAATTGGATATGACTCGAAAGTCAACGAACTCAATAGCCTGATTTTCTTTAATTTGTTAACCCTATCTTCTGCTATAACCTAGCCTTAGGTGCTATAGATACCTATCGTTTGGACTATCCCTAGGTCATTTTGATCTTATGGCATTCATATTTTACTCTATATTAAAGATAGATACATCAATATGTAACTGATAGAGATCATTAATGAGAAAACCACTTGCAATTTTATTTCTTTTATAAAGAATATTACAATGGTCCTTAAGAAAACTAATTACATAGCTTTCTTATGCTAAATATGAAATAAAAATTAAATTTTTGCTTGCAGTAGACACATAATAATAATCCCTAAGTACTAAATCTAAATTAGATGATAGTCGAAGAGGGTAGATTTTCATAACCACAGCAGCAACCTTTGCTCTATTTTCGACACGTAGGATCATTTCACCATCCCTCAGCCTCCTGCTATCCTTATGATCCTGCATGGAAGTGCATAAATAAGCACTAGAACTAGAGTCAAGCACCCAATTGGATGCAGAAGAAATCGTAAGATTAGATTCAATAACGAGCATACCTTCAGAAGGACTTGTCTCCTTCTTATTCTTTAGGATGGCCAGGTATGTAGGACAGTTTTGCTTTCAGTGGCCGTCAGTATTATAATGGAAATACTTTTTTTTGTCAGCGGTCTTCTTCTTTAATTCTACCTTCTTTTTCTTTCCACCTTCCATTTTCTATCTTTTCACAGACCTTCTTCTTTCCAAAAGATTTTCTCTTAGAAGAAGTCCATTCCATAGCAAGTACTGAGCCTTTAGAACCTTTCATAGAAAGCTCAACAGTAACCAGTATATTCATAAGTTCGACTAGAGTATTCTAAAATTTATTCATGTGGTAGTTCATGATGAACTGCCCATACGCATCAATCAAGGATTGCAAAATTATATTAATTTGCAGATCCTAGCCTAACTTCATTTTGAGCTCCTTAAGCTCTTCTAAGTTCTTAATCATCATCAGATAATGATCTTGGACTGACTATCCATCACATATTTTAGTCTTAAAAAGTCATTTAGTGATCTGATATTTGGCTGCGTGACTTTGTTCACCAAACAACTCTTGCAGGTGAGCCAACATTTGGTAGATAGTCTTGATATCTTCATGTTGGTACTGAAGTTCACCAGACATCAAGCCCAACATATAGTATTTGACCTTAATATCTTCATCCATCTATTTATCAAGAGACACTCTCTGTTTAGCGGACGGATGGACTGATAAGGTGAAGGGATCCTAGTCCAACACATGAGTCAACTTCTCAAAATCCAAAATAATTTTAAAGTTTTAGAGTCAATCCTTGTAATTGGGTTCGGTCAGTCAATGGGTGTCCAGGATATGGGCTAGTGGATTGGATGCAGACATTTTTCTTTTTCCTGTAGAGAGTCAGTTTCTAGTTAGATTTTGTAATTAAGACTTGACCAATTTATTTAGGATTTGATTTTTAAATAAATTAGCTTTCACTATTTTCTTGGATACCTACACTCCCTCTGTAGAGATACAAAAATCTTCATGATTACTGATTTCTAGTGGATGGTGCAGTCCCACTAACTGACTCATCACCTCAGCTAACAGTTATAGGTGATGGGTTAGCCAATGAGTAAACAATTTTTGTCCAATGATTCTCTAATCATGGTTCACCCAGGCTTGGTCTCTAATTCATTAATCTCATCATGTCCGAAATATTGATCCACTCCTTAGTTAAGTCAGACCCATCATTTGCATAGATTGGATCCCTAATTGGATCTCTCACCATATCAAAAATATTGAGCTCAATCCATCCTCCATCCCATAGCATCCAATGCCTAATAGACATGATTGCATCTTTCTGGTGCAATTGAATCACTGTGACCAGCCGAGAATAATCAACCTTGAGGAAAGGCCTGCACATCTACAATGGTGGAAAGCCTTAGACTTTAATTTT